>CBVK0103551237.1:0-16675 GCA_900067695.1 Picea abies
ATCTACAGAAATACAATGTTGGTATATTTGATATTTATCATTGGTACATCTTGTTAGTGTTTAGGCATATCTTGTATTTTTTGGTACATGGTTGAGGGATTTTGGTTGTGAAGTTTGAGGATTCATACCAGTGAGGGTTTGATGTCTAGTCCATGTGAGGGTTATTACACTTGATCATGATTGTATATACATGGGAATATGACTAGAGAGATAAATATGAACTTGGTTAAGGGATATGTATGATGATGTATTGATATGTAAAAACTATAGATTGCACACAATGACAGGTTCCAGTTTTATTTGATAGAGGCAACAAAATGTCTGAGTTTTAGAAAAGGTAAAAACCCTAGATTTTTGACCATGTGCATAGGTTGCAGTATAGACATGTTATGTACATACACAGGCTATAGTATAGACATGGTGTGTACATATACGAGTTGAAACATGTATAGGTCACGTACATGTTGGTATTTGTTGGTACAAACTAACTTATGGTACATGATTTATTACAGTCTATTGGTACAGGTTGGTTATAGGTTGTTAGCACATATTGGTACAAGTTTACAGTGGTATATCTCACAGGGACATTGTGGCAATGGTTTCATCATTTTTCATTTATATTTCAGGGATGTTGGATGGGGCAAGGATAGGTGGTTGTAGCCACCTTCCGGTTGTAGCCAGGGAACATAGGGGGTTGTAGCCTCCTTCTGATTGTAGCCATAGAATTGGGGATTTGGAGCTTACCTCAGGTTGTAGCTTGAAAATATAGGGGGTTGGAGCCTCCTTCCAATTTCATTTGGAAAACAAATAAAGTTGTTTCTTCCAATGAATATAATTCTTAAACACATATAAGAAACAAAATCATGTGGTTTTCTCCTGCATTGGGTTTCCACATAAAAATACTAGTGTACTATGTATGTGTATGATTGCTCATTGTTCATGGTTCATTTATTCCGCACTTTTTGAATGACAATAGTAAATTGATCATAAATATAAACAACACTTATATACTGTGGTTAAAAAGGACTAAAAATCTCTATTACTGATTCACCGCCCCTCTTAGTAATCCAACAATATTTGCAATGAAATTAATTGTACCCACTTCACATTTCCATTATGGAATTGGAAATGGTTCTAAAAACCTTGTTCTATGTATATGCTCAGTCTTCACATTCTAACATTCTAAACATCTAGATATGTAATTAGCCACTTTTTTCTTCATTCTTGGCCAAAAGCATTGGCTTCTTATATCTACAATTGATTCTTGATATCCTAGGTGCCCAACATATGGCACATTGTGCATTTCCCTCAACACTATATTTTTTATCTCACTATAATTTGGCACATATATTTTTTCTCTATACATGGACATCCCATCCTCTTTCAACTCATAATAATTAATTTGCTGCTAAAAATTGTCTTGTTTTAATGTTTCTTTTATTTTTAAACCTTGTTGATCTAAATTTGCAACTTCTAAAATTTTGTCTTTTAAATCTATGTTGAACATGTTGATGGATGAAATATGCATTTCATGAGCTCTTCTAGTGAGTGCATCAACCACCTAATTTTTATTTCCTTTTATATGCTTAATTTGAAAGTCATATTCACTGTAGAGGACTCCACTCCACTCCACTCCTTTCCTTTTATATGCTCTTTTATTTTTCTAGACTCATAGCACACCACATGATCCTTTTGAGTGAGGACTCCACTGATTCCTTCCTTGCACACACCAGTGCACACTACAAAATATTCATTTGGATATGCAATCTTTAATATTGGTGCACTTGTCAAAATATATTTCAACTATCGAAAAATTTCTTCACATTTGGGAGTCCATTCAAATTTCACTACCTTGTTTTACAAAGAAGTGATTGAGCTTGAAATATTTGAAAATCCTTTTATGAATATTTGATAATAGTAAAAAATACCCATAAAATATATGACCTCTATCCCATTTTTTGTAATTGGACATCCTCTAATGGATCTTATCTTCCTAGGATCAACTGCTATCCCATCTGCTGAAATAATATGCCTCAAGTAGTGAATATATTTTTGATAAAATATGCACTTACTTAGATTTTCATATAGATTATGCTATCTCAAAACTTGCATCACCATTCTTAAACGATTCTCATGATCTTCTTTTGTCCTTGAGTAGATGTGAATATCATCTAAGAAAACAATTACAAACTTGTCCAGGTATTCCTTGAACACTCTATTCATCAGGCACATGAAAACAACTTGGGAATTTGATAGCCCAAATGGTAATTTCATAAATTCATAATTCCCATATATTATTCTAGATGATGTCTTATTGATATCCTCTTCCTTTACCCTAACTTTATGATAACATGATCTCAAGTCAATCTTAGAAAAGATTCTTTCACCTTTTAGCTAATTAAAAAGATAATAAATCCTTGAAAAATGATATGTGTTATTTATAGTGAGCTTATTTAGTTGTTTGAAATCAATACACAAACTTAAGGTTCCATATTTATTTTTCACAAAAGGAACTGGGGCTCCCCAAGGTGACACACTTGGGAATATATACCCCTTCTTTAACAACTCTTCAATTTGCATATGCAACTCTTTCAATTTTGGTGTTCCCATTATATAAGGTGTCTTGGACACTGGGCAACTCCTGACACCAAATCAATGGAGAAATCAATGTCTCTCTTTGGTGGAAATCCTAGGATTTCCCAAAAATCATATTCAAAATATTTCAATATTGTATGGTATTAAATAATTACCACTTTATCTTTTGCTGCCTCTTCCATATGGGATGCAAAAATTTGGCATCCTTTCTTGAAACTCTTTTTTAGTTGCATGGCTGAAATTTATCTAACAACTAGCGCTCTTGGAATGCCTTTAATATTTCCATGCTTCCCTCCCTCATCAAGACAAGTTATTTTATTTTTGTACTAGTCTAGGACAACATGGGTTTTCTCCAACCAATCCATTCCAATTAGACAATCATATAAACCAAATGTTATGACATTCACATCTACATTTGTGTTGAGTCCATTCATGTATATCGGACAATATTTAACCAACTCATTGGTCTTTCTCTTAGGCCCCATGGCTAACTAACTAACCAATATTTTTTATGCTTACTCTGCGAGTGAAATATTTCAACAATGTTAGAATTTATGTAACTATGGCTAGCTCTAGAATGAATTAAAATTTCTATGGACTAGTTATCAATCTTACCTTCCACTTCAATCATGGGGGATTGATACTCTACTTGCTTGAATCATGGGGGATTGATACTCTACTTGCATTTTTTCCAAGCCTGCATAAATCCTTGGCATGCTTCCTCCCATATATTCAATTGTTTCAACCCCCTAAATGTTTTGAACAATCCTTATTCTTTCACCTTTGTAATGGAATTCCCTATATAAGTGATTTCCCTCACATCCCTAGTATTGTACATTTTACTTCCTTGGCCTTTTCCCAAATGAATTTGTTTTGTTGTGATCCTTTTGGGTTGATTGTCCTTACTGTTTTTCTTAGGAGTTGTTCTTGTAAAATGGTGGATTGAAACCTTTATTCCTTTTCTCCTTTTTACACTTCATCTTGTCATTCCAATCTTTTGGAAAATTGACCTCCCTTTGCTTTGATCATAAAGTAGATTTGCTCTTCTTATGTTCTCTTGCAAAGTCCCGAGGTTATCATATTGTATCTTGTCACTAAAGAAAGAGGTTAACCAACCCAAAAATATTTGGATTTTGAACTTCTCATCCTTTATTAAGTCCACACACTTCAACAATTCAATGAATCTCCTCTCATACTCATCCATTTCCATGTTTTCCAACTTGACTTCAAAGAATTGTTTCATCTTCCTATGATAGTAATTCTCAGAAAAATATTTCTCTTGGAAATATCCTTTGAACTACGTCCATGAGATATTACTCTCATCATGGTGTTTGTATTTCTTAAGATGATTCCACCACATGGCTTCCTTTCCTTGCAAGTGGTAGGTTGCAATTCTCCACCACATGGCTTCCTTTCCTTGCAAGTGGTAGGTTGCAATTCTTGTTTCTATCCTGGAGGGATAATCATGCAACTAGAAATATTTATTCATTTCCAACAGCTAGGCCTTGGCCTCTTATCTCTTTATTTTATCACCATTTAAAGTTGATGGCTTGATTTCACCTTGCAAGATTTCATCCTCAAGACTTCTCCTCTTCCTTCTGACAAGAGACACACTTGGGATGCTCCCTGGACCTAAAATATCATGTTATCTACTAATGGATTTACCTAGGGACTGATGACACCTTCTCATACTTCTTCATTTCCTTTCATTCTCACGTTCATCCCTTCAGCTATGGGATCTATATGTTGTCACTTGTATAACACTAGTTGCTTGATTTGTGCCAGAGTATTTATTGGATTTCCCCTGCATGATGTTCAAGCTTTGTAGTATCTCTTCCCGAGATTTCATAATATTTTAATTATCATCCCTAAAGATTTTCACTTCTCCTTGAAAAATTATCATAGTTACAAGATGTTGCATGTCTCTTCTTACATTAGACTCTATCTCATCATTTCCCATGCTGCTATGCAACCCTCTAAATTCCTCTTTATGACAGTAGGACCCCTGGGCATCTTCCATGGATATGGTTCTCATATAGGAATCAAATTTCCTTCATGTACCTCTAAATTTTGCAAGAAAATGTCCATGTGAACAATTTTGAAAGAAAATGTGCATTATTAGACAAAAATATATGCACATTGTTTAGGAAAAGAATGCATAAATTGTTTTGCTTTCTAATGCCACCAATCATCTTCTTTTTTGTTGGTTATAACTTAAACTACCCAAATCAATTTTCTAGGTTAATAGATGGATTATACTCTCCAAGATATTTCCAATGACTACTTTATTTCTCAATTATGAGCTCTAAGAATAAATTCGTTGTCATCTGAATATTGCTAATTTAACCATTTTGTACACTTTTCATTCTGGTGCAATTAATCCTAGACACCAACTTACTTTTCATTCTGGTGCAATTAATCCTAGACACCAACTTCTGTCACTTGTAGAAGTAAATATGTTAGGAACCATGGAAATTTTTGTATGAGAAATATGTAATGATGATGAAAGGGAATTCATAACAAATCTCAAATTTTCAATTTGATGCTCTAGTAAATAATTGTTGTAATATGGAAATGACAAATTTCTCATTTTTCACCTCTTTTTCTAGACTTGGAATTTTTAGCCAAACTGGCTATCTTCCAAACTATGCACTTTTGGAAAAAATTCACTAAGCAAAATTTTTATGGATTGACGGGTATACAAAATTTCCATTAAATAAAAATTTCCAAATTTTCCATCTACGGGTCCTTTTCCTCCTTTGAAAATCCAAAAAATCCCCAAAAAGTGACCTGAAATAATGGATTTTAACCTATTTTGGTACCTCCACTCCAAAGTCCTTCGAATCCAACCAGTCCCTTCACATGGTATTTTCATGTATTGTTTTTTAAACTCTATACAAGTTTCAATAGTAACTATGCTCTCCACTAAGCTTGACCATGATCTTCAAAAACATTAATTTCATTTTTTGGAAAATCATAGAATAATTGGCCAGTATCCCTCTCTGACACATCTGTAGCCCTTGAAACTAGAGACAAAACCTAAAAAGTATTATATTATTCTAATTTATTATGATATTTTTATGGGAAAAATATGATTTTGTCCTTAAACCCTTTTTTTTTAGACTATCAGACAATTTGTTCCTATGTGGCATCTTTGTTGACATGGTTAATGATGTGGCATTATGGGTCCACATGGAAACCTATGGTGATTTCATGTCACCCTAGGCATACTCCATCAATCTCTCTCTCTCTCTCTCTCTCTCTCTCTCTCTCTCTCTCTCTTCAATCTCTCTCTCTCTCTCTCTCTCTCTCTCTCTCTCTCTCTCTCTCTGGCTTCCCAATTGACATACATCTGACCTGGGATGGGAGAAGGGTCCCACCTCATCTGTTAGACCTCTATATGACATCTTATCACTGGACATAGGGATGAGAAAATATCATCATGAACCCTTACCTCCACACATGAACTTTCATTTCCCCCTAATCCAATGGTGGATATGATTGGGAGATCGACAAACCACCTTGATTTCACACCACCAACATGTGTGAGGGTTAACACACCCTACACAATGCCATGTGAAAAATTACATGTTCCCTATATATATATAATGATAGATATTAAGGGATATAAATAGTGGGGATGACATGTTTCATATAAAACATGTGCGAGGTTTAAAACCCCCTTTGTGATGCGACACTACAAAATTATCTTGATACATGGCACATTTTCACTAGTGTAACAACCCTAATGATAGATTCCATATCCACTTCACTACCCATGAGATACCACTTATGATATCGGTTGATAATACCTCATTGGTCATAATTCCACCATGAAATTACACATCATCACTACCATGTCACCCACCACATGGCCTCCACATTATGCTGACATCATGGTACAAAACAATTCCCAATTTTTCCAAAACTTCGAAATTTCCCAAAATTTTTTAAATTTCATAATTTCAAATTTTTTCTCCATGGTCACCATGAAACTATAAAATTAAGCTTGATAATGGAAAATTTAGGCCTTGTGCATGTTAATTCTACCTCTACGCGTAAACTGCAAAAATCATGTTTAGATTTCTCAATGAATTTCACTTTAGAAATTGTGGCTTTTGCCTAATTTAGCCCAATTTCACCCTAGATGCACTACAATTTCCATAATTCGATCAATTAAGGACCCAACATGTACATTTTTGGATTAAAAATGGGGATTTTAACCCCCTGAACTCAAATTTAACCAAAATTACAGGTAATTCCCTCAAAAAAAATTCTGGAAAAATATGGCAACCACATTGTAGAAATCCTCTGCACTTTTAATCTACAATTTTAGCTCTTGTGTGTTGAGTTTGTCCCATGCAGGCTTGTTGTTGAACTTGTGGCTCTGATACCAATATGTAACATTCCCCAACTTAACCAAGCAACATTACTTGTAGAAAATACACATAAATTTGAGTTTTTTTCTTGCTATCTCATTTCATGTAGCTTACCAGCTACAATTATACATATATTTAAATAGATTATGATACCCATAATTAAATGCATCTACAACCCCCGGATGGGGTGACACTTTGCGTGATGGAGCCACACGGGATCAGGCCAGGACACGATATTAATGCATCTACCGGCCACCATCCCCTCAAACTTTAACTTTCCATGGATCAGAGCAACCACACTCATGCGATGAGCCCCTTCGCACAAGGGAATGGTACCTGCCATCAACGCACTCACCAACAGGTTTTAATGGCTATGGTGGTCATGATATCCCTCCTCCTTTTCACCCGAATCGACAAAGCAGAGCGACATTCTTCCTTTGCAGCATCCACTCCACTGGAACAACAGCATCTCAGCAGCATTTCTTCCATTCCACTGGAACAACAACAGTACTCTGTGGCCCCGTTAGAGCTCTGGCGCAGAGCGACCCATTTGAAAATAACCCTGGTCATCTGCGGGATCCCCACCATGCCCAGAGCAAGAGGGAAGCTGTGCAGGGGAGCTGCCTAGTATATGGTCGAATCTCGACGCCAGAGACAAATGAAATTCGAGAAGGCGATAGCAATGGCAGCCATCCGAAGGTGTACGAAACCACGAATGCCTCCAATGGTGTACATGGAAGAAGTTACCCTAGAGGAATACATGAAGATCTTCCCCGAGCACTCTCTGTTCACAGTGTCGGATAATTGGAATCCACCTTCGGAGTTTGGTTCAGACAGCAAGCCTCCGCCTGGCCCCAGAGCCACCAGTCTAGAGGAGCCTTACACCACCTGCTGTTCACAGTGCCAGATAATTGGAATCCACCTTCAGAGTTTGGTTCAGACAACAAGCCTCTGCCTACGAGCATGTCGCTTGGTCCTAGAGCCACGAGCCTAGAGGAGCATTACACCACCTGCTATATAGAAGAGGAGATTCCACTTGGCTCACCCATGGAGGCAGCGCTACAAACCCACAACCGACAGGTGCATACACATTACGACACAACAGAGACCATTCCCCCAACGTCCATCGATAGCTACGGGCAGGAGCAACCACTCTTCACTGACTTGAGGTACCTCACTCTCATTTTCGAGATGAGGAGTCTGTTGGATGACCAGGTCTTTCGCCTCGCCCGAATTGACCAAAGACTCGACCTGCTCTTCGCGGCTCACTCCAAAACTCTTCCAAAACGGCAATGCCCAACGTGTACGTAGGCTTATGCGTTTCCAGCAGGGTGGTGATAACACGAGGATGAGGACAAGCGCGTAGGCTCAAAGGTTCAATGATGTTCATGGTTAGAATTTGCTTTTTCTATTCTGAATTAGGCTTCGGGCTGCTTAGCTTTTAGTTTTCTTATAACCAGTGCATGGCATACAGTTTAAAATTCATGACTGATAGTCCTGGTTTCCTTCGGGCAAGACGACACACTGTTAATTTTGTTAGCTGGGAAACACATGGCAAGGGATGCCCATCTATCTTGGTTTCCTATTTAGGCGGGACAACTGGCATCACAAATGGTCACTGTATTTTGTTTATGCTAATATAACAGGTCCCATCCTTTTTACTTAAAAAAATAAAAATTCATCTACAACATTCTGAATGAACATGAATGCAACTAATAAATCATCTACAATAACACATAAAACTATTTTCATAGACTGAATAAAATGCACATCCATAAGAATCATAAGAAAACTTAGAAATTAGATAAACTCTTATATTTAAAAATGTTTTTACTACCAACTTATTGGAAAGGATGTTCCACCCAACCATAGACTTTTTGTTCCAAATCTTAACAAAAATTCACTCCCAAGCTGGGGATAGAAATTGACAAGAGAAGGCTTCCTCTCATAGTCCACTCACATCTCAATATCCTACAACTATCTTTAATTTCTTCTAGCTCTCTTCCTCTTGACCTTCCCAACCCAAGGAATGTACCCCTTCACTTCACTCAATCCATCGGGCATCCCATTCATTTATCAGTGTCTCTCTAACATAGGTAACCTTTAATTTCTCTGTTGGGAACTCAAGGGAACTTACTCACAAGAAAAATACCAGGAAAACGAAAATAAACACTTACTATTATAGTGAAACTCACATAGGAGTTCATGCTAAAGGATCGACAAGCTGGATCCTCAATATTCAACTCCAAAATGCTCCAAAAATGCTACAACATGCTCCATAATACACTCAAATAGGAAATAGAATTTATCCCCAATGATAATAGAATTAAGGAAAATGGGATAAACCAATACCCATAATTAATTCCCCCCTTGGAACCCTCCTAAACACTCTCTTCTCTTGTGGAAAATTCAATCCCCATCTCTATCTATATTCCCTAATAGTTGACATCACATTTTATTTATTAAAATTTAAAAAATACATTTGCACATGACATCACTTGGCCATAGCCATATTCATATCTACATTATGAATTAATGAAAATGGAGATTATAGTGGGGATGTTACATGTCATATGCCACCCATAAAGGTTCATGCCTCATAATCCCATGAGAAGGAGATAGAATGCTTGAGGTTGTTGAAGCTTGATATAAAAAAAAATGATATATAAAGAGAAAATTCTATAATTCAAAATGCAAAGAAAAGAAAATAAAAGTAAACAAACCAAGAAAGAATGAGAAACATGAGATTTACCCCCTCACTAAGAGGCCATCGCCCCAAGTCCTACACAATGAATTCATACCTAGCAAAAGGACATAGCAAATGAAAATAAAAAGCTAGAAAAGGTTGAATGAATAAACAAAAAGAAAATAGGGGTTTGAAAAGACACAATCTTGAGGATAGGGTAATTCATTGCCTAAGTGTTCCCTCATACAAAGGAACTCATGAGGATGATGATCATACATAACCTTTAAATTATGACAATGCCACCACCCATGAAGTAAACCCTAAAACCATACCGCATGCCATTACACATACTCTTTGATAGGTTTCTTGGGAAATAATCATTATCTTGGGTATTGAAAGACGTAATAGGGGGTAATAATGATCCTCTCATATCTAAAATTATCAAACTAACTTTATGATCTAGTGTGAAGTTTAAAGATGATACTTAATGTGATTTATCTAGTGGCTTTTGTATTGAAATTACTCACTTTATATGTTTTATTTGACTTGTGTACATGCCTATGGTTTTAGGGGTGAATTGGACTACATGAGCCCCTCCTTATATGATGGATTTCACATGACCACATACTTGATTGATACCTTGGTATTTTGGAGGACGTTGTGGAGCTATTAACACACTTGATGGAGGTCATTCGACCACTTGAGAGAGTTTGTTCCACACTTTTGGGAGTACATTGAGCCTTTTGATGACACGGATCCTTTGTTGAGACACCCTAGCACCCATGGGGTATGATGCGACCCTTTGATGATGGGGCATTGCACCTATGATGACAATTTGACACCTCTTGATGGGAAATTCCACATTTTGATGATGAAATGTGATCCAGATTATATGAAGAATGAAATGAGATACAAACTAAATGATATCAGAGAACACATTAATAGAGTGAAACCAAACTTCTATTAATGAATAAGAATATCAAATATCGTTGACACAAATTGGCGAGAATGGTAGTAGATTATCTCTAACGAGAAAGAGATGTTGGCTATTCTTCATTCACAACAAGATTTACATCACACTCCATTGCATCCTTAAAGGAAATCCTTCACCTCTATTACATATTAGAGAGTGAGAGGAGAATAATTCCCATGATTCATGTGGGATAAATTGGTCTAAGTTCACAAAATTCCATAGGCATGTAAAACACTAGGACTTCCTAGGCGATCACCCATCCCAATACTACTCTAGCCTAAGCATGCTTAACTACGGATTTCTAATGGGATCCAATGCATTAATTCTATAGGCATGTGCATAATGCCTTTAGGAAATCATTACATGATGGTTGTAATTAAAAAATGGAGATGGAATTACATTACATTCCTCATTAAAAGGGTGAATATCAAGGTTTATCAAAACCACAAGTTCAAAAATGTTAATTCGGTGGAAAAGGTGGATAGACACCAAGATCCACCTGGATAAATCCTCCCCCCTTAGGAATCAATGTTCCCCATTGTGTCAAGTTCCCTAGGGAGATGGGGAAAATTTTGTTGAATCTAAACCTTGGTGAGCCACTTTTCTTATTGACATAGTTGTCTTGTTTGTACTTGCAATTATCCTATTGAAATATGTCATGAAATTGTTGTTAGAGGGGTTGGATTCATTCAACAAATCTGGTTGATGATCTTCCTTTCTCTGAGTGTGGGAGAACTTTGTCAATGAAGATGCATCAGGAAGAGATATATTAATGGGGGATAATGGTTGGAACTACAAGCACACTTGAAAAGAGCCATAGATAATAGAGCTATGATGAACATATGGAATACTATCATTCCCTAGAAGGGAGTGTCTATATATTGGACCATTGGATAAGGAAGCACCAGGAACCAAATCAATATAATGATTTACTTGGAAAATAAAAGGACCCCCCACAGGTGAAGCAATATATTTGTGCTCCTCTACAATCTTGTCATCCTATTTATATTGCATAGAAATGTCTTGGGCCAAGGCTATGGTGGTTGCAATGAACTTTTTTTCACCTTTTGATTGGATGATGAAGAGGGGATTTTATTTTTTTTATTTTTTTTCTGAGAGATTACTTTGTGGCATTTTTTTGTCGAGGTCAATGAAATGGTAGTAGTCATAACTACCTTTTTTTATCTTGTAGAAATGACCTCCCAGAGTAACAATAACACTACGGGGTTGAGACTCACAAATAGCGTGATGTTTCCACATATATGGTTATCTTAAAAGAACATCATAGAATTCAAGTGGAGAAAAATACCACAATACCTCATACTTGAAGGGCTTAATTCCATAGGATAGGGGACACTATTGGTTGATGCAGATGTCTCATCCTAGGCTCAAACATCAAATGGTGTATGGTTGGGGGTGTGGCATTGTTGGAAGCTTCAATATCTTGATGACCTCAATTGTTATTATGTTCTTCTAACTCCCGCTATCAACAATGAAATCTAGTGGGCTCCCCTTTACCCACATTCGTAAATGGAAGAGGTGGACCCCCTCCTTAGGCTCCTTTGGTTCTTCTTATTAGATTGTTGTGGTCGTGATGGTAGCAGTGAGTTCAACATCAATGGTATATTTCCCTTTATAGTGATTTGAATCAGATTCTAAGTCAAGTTATGATTCTTTTTCTTTGAGATTGGACACCAATGACTGTTTCAAGTGACATTCATTGATGTTGTGATAGGGGGTTTTTTGGAGCTCATACCACTTTCCGATGTCCTTCTTTGATTTCCCATCCCACTTCTTAACCAACATATTTGACTGATTTTCTTGAGAATGAGTCTCCTTTCTTTGTCCTTTGTTAGGTTTTGCCTTTCCATTCTTATGTTATGGCATATTTACAAACGTGAACTCCCACTTACTCCACTTCTTGAATTTATGCTCAATTTTCACTACATATAGATAAGAAACTCCTAGTGAGGAGGTGTAAAAGAAATCTATTTATGTTTGGATGTACCTGTGTAGGCCAATGCAATAATTCATAACCATGAGCTGATCAGATTCTATGATACTCAACTTTGACCATAAGGTATGGAAAATGTTAGTGTACTTCAACACTGGCCAATCTCTTTCTTGACGCAGAGTCATCCATCCTATATAATAGTCATCATAACTTCCTACAATGTAGAAATACAACTTGATAGCATCCATAAAGGCTTCCTAGGTGGGATATCTCCCAAATGGTGTAGATTCATCTGCATTTTACCTCTCCTAGTAACCTTCCTACCAAGGTATGACATGGGAAGGGATTTAAGGAGCGCAAAGGTGATATTTTCATCGTTGATTCTTTTTTGGATGGATTAATAACTTCCTAGAAGATTCAAATATTTTTCTATAGCATATGCATCTATCTAACCTTCAAATAAGGGGATATCAAAATTGATTTCTACCTTGAAGGGAGTCATACCTCTAAAATGGCTGATTTTCAAAAATGTCTCGACTTCCATCTGTAGCCATTGCAGGATATGAGATAATTTTTCCATCTTCTAGTTCCTCTATTGCACAAGGGCTTCCTCGAGCAACATCTTGCAAGGATATCCTACTCTGTAATCTCTCTTTTCTTCAGCCATGGGAGGTTTCTTGGGTTGAAAAAATTGGTCATATCTAAGTGAAACTTTCTCGAGACCCAACTATTTGTACCCTAACCTCGTCGTGGACATGCACTAAGAAATAACAAGGAGCATATTTCTATGATAACACATGTTTGCACATGGGTCTAATAGGGTGTGTCTTTGAGGTTTTTAGAGTTTGTTAAGGAATGTTAAGGGTCTTTGGGACATAAGTGAAAAAATTTAAACCTTTATGAGAAAGTGATATTTTGGTAGCATTTTTAATTTAAAAATAGCCTTTCCGCTACCAAAATGCATGTATGAAATTAAAAATAAAATCAAATATCCGAAATGAATTCCCAACCCACACTTTTCAATTTTAAAATTTTTAAACCCGTGTCAAGTCAACCCCTGATTTGTATTTCAAACCTCATATTAGATGCTCACGTGTATGAGAGTTATATAACTATATAAGTCATGGAAATTAAGATTCATCATTCAAATCCTGTCATTTATGGTTGTTTAACTCATTTTACTGTGTGATATGTCTAATTATTTCAGCCTAGAATTGATCCTTTTAACTTTTTTGTGAATACTTTTCCCCAAGTTTATCATATGGTTTATTATACCTAGAATTTAGGGCCTAAGTCATAGGTTTTTCTTTTGTAGGTGAATTATTTTCAAATGCAGTTGGCTGCTACATATTTTGTGAGACGTTGCAAGGGCATCATGATCAAATGTACCAATCATTTACAAAGTATTTTTGTTGATGAGTGAATAAATTTATGTGATTGTTCCCTATGGTTCATGTTCAGAGTTGTTCAACACTTTTGAAAATTATCAAGACTTCAACACTCTATTCATGAAAGAGTTTTGTTCAAATTTTGCAGTCGGTTTTATTTATTTTAAAAAAATTCAGGGACAATGATTTTGGTAGAGTTTGTCAATATTTTAAAACAGAAACGCTACCAAAATTCCTGTAATTTAAAAAAAAATAGATTATGCAGATTTCAGAGGTGGCATCTGATCTGGTGATTCCTGAAGCTTCTCTTGGGAATGATTATTTTACTTAACACATGTAAACATCATCTAATGGATGGGATTCATGAGAAAGTTGCAACAAAGCTTTGGTGAAAGTAATTCTATAAATCTTGGATCTCCAACAAATTGCTATAATTTTTCCTTAAAATATTTCTATTTTCTTTTTTTGGGGGGGAGTCAAAGATGCTCTCGACATGATCATAATGAATTATTCTTGATCCATTTATTTTGGATTTGAAAACTACATTGTAAATCTATATATTGTATGAATTAAATGTAATGATTGGTTGGAGAGAGTCTCATGAGAGACTTGGAACCTTGAGGGTCGAGCTGTGAGGTTTAGGTTTTTGTTAGGCCTAAATTTTAACTAATGTTATTATCAAAGTTTCTGAAAAAAAGTAATGGACCTTTGTTTCTCTTATATGTTGTTTTTCATATTATGAATGCAAGTAAATTGGTAGCATATCTGTTTCATTTAAAGACCATAACTACTGTGTGGTTATCACTGTTTCTTCATGGGATTATGGTATGATGGATATTGTGTTCATATTTGTTCAACTTGCTAGTTTGAAATCATTTCATCTTAGCAAGTTTTCTTCTATTTTAAGTGCCAATATGAGGGAAGAATGCAATCATTTTGTCACTTGAAGTTTTCATACTCTGTCTTCTCAATCTGAAACTTACTTTGTTTGGTTCACAACTATGTATTCAACATATGATCCAAATACACAACATATCAAATGTTAACCCTGCATTTTCTCTGATTGATTTAACTATTTCTTAAATTCCTTTTCCCCATCTCCATCCAAGCAAACACATTCCCAACTATTAAATTCCTTGGTACTGATCTCCTCAACAATCAAGGAGCTTGTCTCAAGGAATAAACCACAAATATAGATTATGTGAAGAATGAAATGATATACAAACAAAATTATAGCATAGAACACATAAATACAGTGAAACCCAACTTCTATTAATGAATAAGAGCATAGAACACATAAATACAGTGAAACCCAACTTCTATTAATGAATAAGAATAGAATAATATTGTAGACACAAATTGGCTAGAATGGTGGTATTGTATCTCTAAAGAGAAAGAGATGTTGGCTATGCTTCATTTGCAACAAGATTTACATCACACTCCATTACATGATTAAGGAACCTCCTTCACCTCTACTATATATGAGAGAGTGAGAGGACAATAATTCCCATGATGCATGTGGGATAAATTTGTCTAAGTTTACTCAATTCCATAGGCATGTATCCCAAACACGCTTAACTACGAAGTTCTAAAGGGATCAAGTGCATTAATTCTATAGGCATTTGCATAAAACCATTGGGAAATAATTACATGATGATTGTAATTAAAAAATAGATATGTCATTACATTACATTCCTCATCAAAAGGGTGAATATCATGGTTTATAAAAACCACATAATCAAAAACATTGATTTAGTGGAAAATGTGGATGGCCACCGAAATCCACTTGGATCAATATGGTTCCTCTTAATGAGACATCACACCTATTGGGGATGATATGAACATTGCACCTATTGAAGACAATTTTTCACTTTTTGAGGCCCTTACATATCATTTGGAGTGATCCATCCACTTTATGAGGTCATTTATGTCACACATGTTACCTCTAGCATGCATTTATGGTGGAAATTTTCGATTTGGAGATTATTTACTTCATTGTGGATGCATCATGGGGGGTCTTAGTGACCTATACACTCTTTTATCATCTATAATTTATGTCTATTGGACTTATATCTAGGTTTTGTGAGAGATAAAGTAATTATTTGATCTTTTTATGGATTCTAATGGATAAGAACGGAGCTTGATCTCTCATATAAATAAGAGAAACACTTATCACTTGTAAATCGTCGCTGGTTGTGGAGATTTATCATGTTGGATTACTGAGAGGGGGGGTGAATCAATAATAGAGCTTTTTAATCCCTTTTAACCACATTATGTAAGTGTTATTTATCTTTATGATCAATGTAACATTATCATCTAATAAATGTAGAGTAAATAAACCATAAACAATAAACAATCACACATGCATAGTATACCAGTATTTGTATGTGGAAACTCAATGCGAGAGAAAACCATTGAAATATTTTTCTTATATGTATTTAAGAATCACATTCATTGGAATCACCAACTTCCATTTTTCTCCAGCTCCAACTGGAAAGAAGCTATGAACCCCTATATTTTTAGGCTACAACATGAGGGAAGATCTAACTCCCCAATTCTCTAGCTACAACCAGAAGGAGGCTACAACCCCCTATGTTCTTAGGCTACAATGGGAAGGTGGCTACAACCACCTATGCTTTCCTCGTCATGTCACCCTGAAATATAAGTGAAATGATGAAACCACTGCCACACTATCACTGT
>CBVK0103551250.1:0-15147 GCA_900067695.1 Picea abies
ACATTTGGGCCAATCCACCTATGAAAAGGAAATTTTGAATATTATGTATGCAGTGGATCTCTTGCATCCTCATCTATTGGGGAAACACTCCGAAATTAAAATCGATCATTGTAGCCTCAAGTATTTTCTAGAACAAATAATTTCATAAAAAATTGGTGACCAAGTTGTTTGGATATGATTATGATATAATATACAATAAGGGTAAAGGAAATGTGGTTGTCAACATGCTTTCAAGGAAATATGAAGAAGAAGGGTGATGTAGGATCATCATCATCAATGTTCAATGAGGCAAGTGGAGGACAACTCAGCATCCAGTACACGTGTTCAAAATGTTTTGGATCCCAAGGAGAGCGTGTCATCTTAATATTTTGAAAGAATTGTAATTGAAGGGATTTTAATGTTTTGAGGCTTCATCCATTGTATGAGATCGCAGGGGATTGTAATCACCTTAATAAGTTGTAGGATTATACATATATTGAGCATCGAATCGTATTTATTTTGTAAATGTTCATGTAATTGTAATAATATTTAGTGGTAGAATGCTTTGTTTATGATATTATAGCACTAGATTATTCGGTAGGAAGTCTAGAGAATCCCCTCCATGTATAAGTATGTGTAATCTATTCCAAAAAGAGGATGGTGGAGTTTATTGTAATTTTCTATTGAGAATTGTTATTTTGCTACTAATAGTTGTATTTTTTTGTTGAAGAATTGTTGAAGGTTATATTTTTTTGTTGAAGAATTGTTGAAGAGTTGCAAGAACTCTTTGTGCATTGTTTGCTGAAGGAATATAATAGAGGAGGATTGATTTTAGATCTCTGTACATGTTTTCTTTTGAGTAATTGGGTAATGTCGTGTTATTTTCTTTCTGTGTTTTATATGCCCGTGTGTGCATTTCATGGTTAATTGAATGAATCTGTAGTGTTCTATAAGTTTCAATTGTTTCTCTTCTGAAACACCGATTCAAAGAGTGCAGTAACCAGGTTGAAAGGACATGCAGCATTATGGTGGGACGAATTGCAAGATGACAGAACATGCAAAGGTAAGACCAAAATCAAGATTTTGGATAGAATGGTAGCCAAATTAAAGGATAAGTTCATACCCAAGGATTATCAAGTAAATCTATTCAGAAAGCTACATAATCTGAGACATAAAGGTTTGTCTATGAAAGAGTACATCAAAGAGTTTTACAAGATGAACATAAGAGAAGATCATAGGGAAAATGAGGAAGAAAAGGTTTCCAGGTACATTAATGACATGAGATATGAAATAAAAGATGAGATCAACATGATGACAATGAGAGTTGTGGAATATGCTTATCAGGTAGCCCTGAAAGAAGAGGAAAATTTGGAAATGAATAAGATTCAATGAAACAAAGGAAAGAGTCCTAACAGAGGCAGAGGAATTGTCAGAGAAAAGTTCCAGAATCCCAGAGCAGAAGATCGAAAATATCATAGTCAGACAGAGAGAAGAGGAAGTTCTAGGGGAGGGCACTGTGGAGGAAGAAATTCTTTTCCTAGAGGAAGAGGAAGGGGTAGAGGAGGATAAGTGAAGTCTTATGAATGTGGAAAAAACATGACATATGTCTTGGGAATTTCCCGAAAGGAAGAATACATGAGGTGGAGGAGATCACATTTATGAAGCATAGAAGAAGAATGTGGAGACATAGATGAAGGAAAAAGCGACAGAAAGAGGAATAACAATGATGATGAGGAAAATACTCGTGAAGCTAGAGAAAGAGGCAAGAGAACCATTCCATAGGAAAAAATTGTTTAGAACTGCTTGCAAGACCAGATATAGGGTATGCAAGGTAATCATAGAAAGTGAAAGCACTGATAATTTGGTATCCATAGAGATGGTGGACAAGATGAAGCTGGAGAAAACTACACATATGAATCTGTACAAGGTGTCGTTACAGAAAGGACATCAAGTCATGGTAAGTTGAAAATTTAAGGTTGATTTTAAGATAGGTGGTTATAAATATGAAGTTCTATGTGATGTTATACTTATGGTTGTTTGTCATGTTCTGTTGAGAAGACTGTGGAAATATGACATGAATGTCATACATGATGGAAGGAAGAACACTTATACCCTGGAGAAGAATGGGTGTAAGCATATGTTCTTGCCAATAGAAGGTAAAGGAGTCAAAGAGGAAGCTATTCAAAGTATACTTCTCATGAGTGGGAAGGAACTCTTAAATAAGTCAAGAAAGAATAGGAACTACAGTTTGTTGTTGTAGGTAAACCGAGAGTCATTCTCACAAGCCCATACATGAATGATTTCCCTGAAGAAATCCAGGAGTTATTGGATGAGTTCACTGATATTGTGGTGGATGAATTACCTCATTCTTTACCACCCATGAGAAGTATTAGTCACCATATTGACCTTATTCCAGGAGCAAGTTTTCCAAATAAAGAAGCATACAGATTGACACCTCAAGAGAATGAAGAGATCAAGAATAAATTCCAAGAGTTTTTGGACTAGAGTTTGATTGGGGAAAGTTTGAGCTCGTGTGTTGTACCAACTGTGTTGAATCCAAAGAAATATGGAGGATGGAGAATGTGCACACACTCAAGAGCCATCAACAAGATAACCATCATGTATAGATTTCCTTTACCAAGAATGGATGATTTAATCGATTGCATGAGTGGAGATAGTTATTTTTCCAAGATAGAATTGAAGACTGGTTATCATCAGATAAGGATGAGAGAAGGAGATGAATGGAAGAAATCATTCAAGAAAAATGAAGGATTGTATGAGTGATTGGTTATGCCGTTTGGCTTGACAAATTCCCCGAGTACATTTATGAGGTTGATGAATGAAGTACTCAAATATGTTATTGGTAAGTTTGTAATTGTTTATTTAGAAGACATTCTAATATTCAGTAGGAATGAAGAGGAGCACTTAAGACATTTGGAGATGGTGTTGAGGAGGTTGCAGCAATCGAAGTTATTAGTGAATTTGAAGAAATGTTCTTTTATGAAAACAAAAATTGTATATTTGGGGTTTGTAATCTCTTCAAATGAATTGAATATGGATATAGAAAAGGTAAGGGAAATATGATATTGGCCTTCTCCAAGAAGTGTGTTCGAAGTAACAGGTTTTCATGGATTGGCGAGTTTTTATAGGAAATTCATTAGGAATTTCAGTAGTATTTGAGCACCTATACTGGTCCCCATAAAGAAAGAGCACAAATATTTTAATTGGACAGAAGAGACTAATAAGGGATTTAAAGTGTTAAAAGTAAAGATAACAAATTTCAGTAGTATTTGAGCACCTATACTGGTCCCCATAAAGAAAGAGCACAAATATTTTAATTGGACAGAAGAGACTAATAAGGGATTTAAAGTGTTAAAAGTAAAGATAACAGAATGACCTATTTTAGTTCTGCCGGATTTTAAGAAGACCTTTCAGGCTAAATGTGATGCTAGTGGAGTAGCCATTGACACAGTTTTAAGTCAAGACAATAAGCATGTTGCTTATTTTAGTGAGAAGTTGAATGATGTTAAGAGGAAGTATTCGACATATGATAAGGAATTTTATGTTGTGATTCAAGATTTGAAAAAATGGAGACATTGTCTTATTCCAAAAGAGTTTGTTTTATATACTGATAATCAGGCTTTGCAGTTTATAACCAGACAAGAGAAATTGAACTAGAGACATGGCAAATGGGTAGAATTCATAGAGAATTTTAAATGGGTAGAATTCATAGAGAATTTTACTTTTGTTATTAAACATATTATTGGGAGTGCTAAAAAAGTTGTAGATGCTTTGAGAAGGAGATGTTTGTTCTTGCAGGAATTTCAACTGGAGACATTGAAGTTTCAACACCTCAAGGAGATGTATCAGGAAGATCCAGACTTTAAAGAAGCTTATGAATCATGTGAGAACCATTTCCTAAGTGACATAATTTAGTGGATGGAATATTTTATTGAAGGAAGACTGTTGTTTAAATGAATCCGATTGTGTATCCCGAAATGCTCAATGAGAGATAACTTGTTGAAGGAGAATCACCATGGAGGTTTGGCTGGACACTTTGGCCATGATAAAACATATGCGCATTTGATTTATTCATATTTTTGGTGAGGAATGAGGTCCGATGTGAATAAATTTGTAAATAGATGCATAATCTTCCAGTATGTCAAGGGAAAGCAAAACAACATCATATTGTATCAACCATTTCCTATTCTGTATAGGCCATAGTATGCTATAAGTATGGACTTTTTTATGGGATTGCCAAGAACCCAGAGAGGAAATGATTCGATCTTCGTAGTGGTTGAATTTTTTTTGAATATGGCACATTTCATACCATTTCACAAAACCAACGATGCTACTCACATAGAAAATTAGTTTTTCAAGGAAATTGTAAGATTACATGGATTTCCAAGGAACATAGTTTTAGACAGAGATACCAAATTTGTAGGACACTTTTGGAGGACATTGTGGAAGAATATGGGTAAATTTTGTCTTTTAGTTCATCATATCATCCTCATATGGATGGATAGACTGAGGTGGTGAATCAAATTTTATGGAACATGTTAAGAAGTTTAGTCACTGAGAATAATAGTCAGTGGGATATAATTCTTCCCCAAGTAAAGTTTGCTTGTAATTACTCACCGAATAGGACCATTGGTAAAATCCCATTCCAGATAGTGTATGGAATGCATCCAAGAAGAATTTCAAAGGTGAGAGATTTAGGACAAGATGAGTTCTGAAGTACAGTAGCAGAGGACTTTGTTGTAGAGATATATAAGTTGCACGATCATATTAAGGGACAACTACATAATAGCAGCCAAAGGTACAAGAGAAAAATAGACCAGAGAAGAAGAGAGATAAATTTTGAGGTTGGCGATTAGGTTTTGGAACATCTAAGGAAATATTTAAGAAAGGGAAATATAATAAGCTGAAGATGAAGAATATAGGACCCTATAAGATTATCATAAAATTTGTTGCAAATGATTATGAAATTGAATCTCCAGAGGACATTGGAATATCACCAATATTCAATGTAGCAGACCTTCACCCCTAGAGGATGGACTATATAGAAGGGACAGATGGTCAGGAGGATATTCAATGGTAGAAAAAAATGCCCATAGTAGAGAATCCATGAATAGAGCATATTTTAGATTAGAAGATTTCCAAGAAGACCAGAAAAAAAAATTATTATGAATATCTGGTTAAGTGGAAAAACCATCTAGCAGAAGATACAAGTTGGATAACTGAAACTGATATCAAGAAGCATGGAAAAATAGTGCAAGAGATCATGGACAAGAGTCCATGAATATTTTTGTTCATAGGAGTATGATGAAGGAGCATCATCATCAATGTTCAATGAGGCAACTGGAGGATAACTCAGCATCCAGTGCGTGCGTTCAAAATGTTTTGGATCCCAAGGTGAGTGAGTCATCTTAATATTTTGAAAGAATTGAAATTAAAGGGATTTTAATGTTTTGAGGCTTGAGCTATTTTACGAGATCACAGGAGATTGTAATCACCTTAATAAGCTATAGGATTGTACAGATATTGAGCATCGACTTGTATCTATTGTGTAAATTTTATGGTCCTTATACAATTCTCAAGCACATGGGACTCGTGGCCTACTAGCTAGATCTACCCAATCATTCTATGATCCATCTTGTTTTTTGTGTATCATGATTAATGAGAGTGATTGTAAATAAGCTCCAGACTCAAACAAGTCTCCCTAAGTTGTATGAAGAAGGTTCAATTTGGTTCCAGCCACACGCAGTCTTGGATCAATGAGAGCATTGCCTCCATGGGTGCACCATCAAAAAAGTGTTAGTCTAGTGGAAAGATACAACTCTAAAAGATTCCACCTAGGAAAGATGCAACTTGGGTGCACCTAGGATATGAGCAAGAAAATTACCATACAATGGTTTTGATCAAAAGTGGACCAATTATAACTAACCAACAACTAGAAAAGGTGCCAAACCCTAACAACTATCTTAGTTGATCAGTTCTCTTATTCTAGGAGTGGAGGCTCATCGCATTTGAGATTGTTCACATTTACGACATCGTGAATACCCAACTATGGAGGAAATTCAAGATGATAAGCATTATCTCCAACTTGTTGCAGAACTATGTAAGGACTGTAGTGGAGTGGATTGCACTTGTGATAACGCTGGGACCGAAAGAGTTGGTGCTCCATGTGAAACCAAACCTTTTCAATAGGGGAAAAATAAAGTGGCTTCATGTTCACATCATGACATGCATTATAACATTGTTGGGAATATTTTAAATCCTTAGAAATGTGAGATTGTTTACGAGACAATGTTTGTAAAAAGGACCAGGCATAGGTTTTCTCTTTTTGTTGTCAGGGAGTAACAAAAGATTGGAGTTGTAAAGAAAACTCATAGGGGGAAGTAGGTTGATACTCAAATCAAGCTTTGAAAGGGGAGAATCCATTAAAAACATGAACCGCCCTATTATAATTTTGTTGGACAATGTGTAGGGTGGCATCCCACTGTTTAGATTTGGTAAACTTAATGCGGCATGCATGGACTAAGATATGGTAAATAAATTTGGTTTGTCCATCCGTTTGTGGATGGAAAGAAGTGGAGTATTTGAGGTGACGTTGCAAGAGAGACTAGAGAGTTTTCCAACATGTACTAAGGAAACAAGAATCAAAATCATAGATAATATTGGAGGGGATATATATGGAAATGATTCCACAGACGAGTGAAAAAGAGATCCACAATTTGTGCAGTAGTAGTAGTCTTAGTGCAAGGGAAAAATTGGTCATTTCAGAGAAGCAACACAAAACTACCCAAATGTCATCATGATGATGAAAGGTCATGGGAATATCGGTGATGATGTCCATAGAGATATATTCCTAGGGATGAGAGAGAATAGGTAAGGGATGATGCAAACCATACTTGTGGTTGGCCAACTTATGTTGACTGCAGAGGGTACAAGCTTGGATAAATTTCTCAACTTGGTGATGTAAAGTAGGCCATGGAAAGAAGTGACGTTGAATATGTTGAGTAGTTTTGAATGTGTTGAAGTTATCAACATAAGAGGAGGTGTGGGATTCATGAATGAGAACACAATGCTTTTTTAGTAGTAGGCACACATAACTTGTCCACTTTAAACAATCACCCATACTAAATGTGGTAGTCTAGGAAAGGGGTCTAATTAATGAAAATAGGTTGTTATAAGGAAGTCCATATGGTACTAAATAAAGGTTCATAGGAATACAAATTCTTCCAATATTCATAAGCAACACAAAAGACAAACAATATTTGAAGTATATGAGAAGGAGGGTGGCTAAGGAGATCAATCATGTAGTTGGTGGCCCATTTATTATGTTTGATGACCAAGTGGAACTATTGTAGATAAGAATCCCACTTCAAGTGACGTTGATCCTTGATCTTATACTTGGTATTAATAAAAATCAAATTAGGATGATGATCAATATGACAAATGGTCTCCTTACCAAATATGTAGTGGCGCCAATTTTTAAGGCTGTGACCAAGCAGTAGAATTCCTTATTGTAGGTATTGTAATGTTGTTTGTATTGATCCTATGTATTAGAGTGATAATAAATGGGATACCCTCCTTGTTTAAGAACTGCGCCAATCTCATGTTGAGAGGCATTAGTCTCAATTTCAAAAGGTTGTTGAATACCGGGAAAACAAAGGATGGGTGTTGAACAAAGGGCCTCTTTAAGGAACTAGAACTGATCCTGAGCCACCAAAGTCCAAAGGAAAGTGGACTAATTGGCCAAATGATGAAGGGGATTGGAAAACTAAGAGAAGTGAGGAATGAATTTCCTATATAAGTTGATGCCACAGAGAAAATTTTTAAGGTCCAACACACACTAAGGATCAGACCATTGTGTTGTAGACTGAACTTTAGAAGCATCATGATAGACACCTTCTTGATCGATGATAAACCCCAAATAAGATAAAAAAGTATGGCCAAAGGAGGACTTTCATTATTTGACGTGAAGGTGATTGGTACTCAACAATTGGAGTACAGTGCACACATATTTTAAGTTCTCCTCTCAATTCCGACGAAAGACCATAATTTCATCCAAATAAATGACCACAATGCAGACCAACAAAGGACAAAATATATCATTGATGAGCCTATGGAAAGTGGCAGGGGCACTGGTGAGGCCAAAAGGAATCACCATCCATTCATAGAGCCCAAATATAGTTTTCAAATTTGTTTTCCAAGTGTCAGCAACAACCATGTGCACTTGGTGATAACCCGCCGTCAAGTCCATCTTTATAAAATAATTGTCCCCTTTTAGCTAATCAAGCAAGTCTTTGATACGAGGGAGAGGATAAATTTTTTTTACAGTAATATTTTTGAGAGCCCGATAATCGGTGACTAAATCCCACTCAACACTCTCCTTTTTGGGAATAATGAAGGTGGGGGAGGCATAAGGAGAGCAATTGGGTTGGATATGGCCTTCATGGAGAAGTGGTTGGATTTGGCATTCAATTTCCTCAACCTGAGGGGGAGCCAAGTGATACGAAGGTGCATTAATAAGATCAAAACCATGAATGAGGTTGATATAATTCTCAATAGTGTGTTGAGGTGGAAGGCCTTCCAGAGGAGTAAACACATCAGAAAATTTAGAGACAAAAAAAAATATCAGGTGCAATGGAATGGGGTGTTTGATCTGGCTTAATAGGGCATACAAAGCATAAGCAGAGGGATTTATTGAGTCTTAATTGATGGAAAATAGCTTTTCCAATGAGTAAAGGAGGATATTTCAATGATGAAGAGGTAATAACATAAGTTCGACCATCCTGTTTGAGGTGATACTCATGGGGGAGAAAATGATAGATGGAATCACATTGTTTCTGGTATGGGATGCCCAAAAGAAGATATGCACAATCCAACAGAGACACATCATGAAGGACAAAATCACATAAGGGTCCAATGGAAAAGGTGATGACACAACATTGCATTACCATGAGACAAGGTACGTCCTTATGATATCACCTTAATTGATAAGGAGAGGGATGAGGGGTGGTGGGAAAGTTTAATCAGTTCACCAAATCTTGAGCTACTATATTATTTTGGCTTCCATTATTAATAATCAACATAGCAAGAGACTACCTGATTTGAAAATTCTGGGTGAAGAGAGGGGAAGTCGAGGTAGAATTAGAATCAATATCCATCAAAATAAAAGAGGGGTCTGCAATCATGGTATTGTCTAAAGATATTGGCTCAGAAAGAAGGGGCATTGAAGATGAGGACTCATGAGTATCGACAAAAAGAGTTTTTTCAATAGATTGATTCTGTAGGAAATGAAAATAGACGATGTTATGGAAAGAAGACTTATGGAATGTGCACTGTTTAGAAGAATTAGGGGAAAATGGAGACATTGGAGACACGTGCACGGTGTTTGAGTTAGGACAATATTGATGGGATTTCAATCGAGGGTCTATATTACACCTAACTACTAGAGAATGAGAGAAAGACTTATCCAGAGAATGACTGTAAAACGAATCCACCTCCCTACGTAAAAAATTCAATAAACCAAAATTTAACTTTACTATGAGTACCTCTTTGGAGTCCTGAATATGAAGCTAGATGTGAAGCTAGATGAAGATTTCAATTTATTTCTACATGGAATGGCTTGAGAATTTGTGTAGCTAGAACCATCAAGCCAGAATATTTTTAAAGTAGTTGGGAGAATAGAATCTGCTACATAGTGCTTGACATAGCTCTTCCCAAGTTCTTATAGGAGGAGTAAAAGAGGAGGCAAATACCTACAAATCCAAATAAGTTGGGTCCTAATGGGTAGAGTATCCTACTAGGCCTGGGAAACTCATTCCATTTGTAAGCTAGAAATATTAAGCTTCTCCTCATTATAGATGTCGTGATTAGTGTTGAAGTATGTAAAGAGAATTTGAATCCAAGAATCCACAATGTCCCCATTTATATTCCTAGAGAACTTAGGAAGTTAGAAGCATGTATCCAATTGCAAAGGAGTTTGAGTTTGACGCTGCAATCTAATAAGGTCATGAAGATACAAGGACAACTCTTGGATAGGGGAAGAGTTGATAGAAGAGGTATCATCCTCTAAAGTTTCCCTTCCTAGAGGGATGATCTTCATAAAATAATGTTTCTCCTATGCATATATGAAGGATAGGCCATTGATATGTAGAGAGGAGGAGGGGAAAACCCCTAGCACACCTCTAGGCTGAAAATTGAGTGGAGAGGAGGAGGGGGTTTCCCTAGTACACCTATGAAAAATATGACAAAACGGAGAGGAGGAGGGGTTTTCCCTAGTGCACCTCTTGAAATCTTCTTGAGTTGAGGGGAGAAGGGGGTCTCCATAGCGCACCTCCTGGGAGAGGGAGAGGAGAGTGGAAATAAACCATAAGATATCCCTTACCTTGAAAAACAAAATCCAACGCTATCGCATCCCAAAAAGGGATCTAAATTTTCATCTTTTAGATCTCTTCTCAGAGATAAGCCGCCACCATTCCAACAAGCTTGTTTTCCACTGCATTTTACAATTTTAGATTATTTCCGCATTGAATAGAAAACCAGTTTTACTATATCTCTGTTATTCTGTCTTAATCATCTTTTAATAATTTGTATTCATTTTTTTCTTCTCATAAAATTAGGATCAGTGGTATCATATCGGTTTTCTCCTTGTCGTCTTAATGCATGTCCCCAACGAGGTCATGGAACAAAGAATTGGGTCTCGAGCTTTTTTCTCTTGAGGAAAAATGATTTCGCACACCCAAGGGACCTCTCATGGTAGGAGAAAATAAGTATGATGGGATAGAATATCCTTTCAAAATGTTTCTTAAGGAATCCCTCATGCAACAGAGGAACACGATGCTGGATATTATTGCGCAAATCATTCGACGACTACCAACAAGCCACACATCTTCCTCGAGCGGAGGCGCCACCCCCTTCAAGGTACAAATCAACTTACATATTCCTATATTTGAAGGTTAGATAGATGTAGATGTTGTAGACAAGTGGTTGAATCTACTATAAGGGTATTGTTTTTTCCATAACTTTTTGAATAGAGAAAATATTACTTTTGTGCTACTCAAAGTCGTTCTCCATGTCAAATATTGGAGGGAAACTTTCTGTGAGAAAAAGGAAATAGAGGAACCATCATTATTTACAGTCACAACCACCTGGGAATCCTTCAAGGATGCTATTAAGGAGAAATACTACCCTGTCGGAAGTTGTGATGACTTGTATACCAAATGGACCACACTGCAGCAAGAAAGAGACCAAGTAGTGCGAGATTTCAAAAATATATTTCATACCTTGGACACGTATCAAAGATTCAGAGCGACATCTAGTGCTCAAGTATCGCGATGCTCTAGATAGATACCTCTAGACTGAAATGGAATTTTTGGACATCTCATCCTTGGGCACTGCCTACCGATATGTCGTCAATATCGAGCAGAAGCTCAAACAAAAGACGTGACAATTTGTGCCTGGGAACCCCTCACAACAAAAGCTGGGAAAGGGTGGCCCTAACCTAGAGAAAAAAGGACAGAGAAAATATGGACAGTATCAGGACAACCAGTCCAAGCTGCAAGCAAAGAAGGACATCAGAAAGACAAAGAAAGATACTGGGAAGTGGTATATGATTCTAGGCCTTGTAGTGTTATTATTACTTTGAACAGGAAATTGTATATGGTACCTGAGGTAGTCCCTCCTAGTGCTATTTCCTTGATCTTTGCCAAGCAATATAGGAAGGTCATCTCTCAGACCGAAAAATTTGTCTTCTTCGTGATTCAATCTCAAAGTGAGCGAAAGATCGCAGACACATCCAGGGTATTCGTGGTCGATATCTCCACACAAAAGAAGAAAGTGGATAATTTCGTGGAAGAATACTAAAATATCTTCTCCTCTCCTACCGAGGTACCTCTGCACTTCCACGTCAAGCATCCCATCAATATGACCCTAGGTGCATTGCTACCCAATGGGCCAGTCTATCGCCACTCTCTATTAGAAAACGATGAGATCAAGAGGCAGATCCAAGAAATGCTCCACAAGGGGCACATCTGTCCCAACTCATCACCTTGTAAGAGCCCAATCATGCTAGTGTAGAAGAAAGATGGGACCTGGTGACTCTGCATTGATTACTGGGCCCTAAATAAAATCAAAGTCCGAAATCGATACCCGATTCCCTGAATCGACGACTTCCTTGATCATCTCACGCAGGCCAAATACTTCAGTAAGATTGATCTGAAGTCTGTCTACCACCAGGTCCCAATAGAACACACATATGTATGGAAGACCGCCTTCAAGTCAAAAGAAGGTATATTTGAATGGCTAGTCATGCCCTTTGGTTTGACAAATGCTCCACAAAATTTTATGAGGATAATTGACAATATCCTATGACCTTTCACTAATACTTTTGTAGTGGTGTATATGGATGACATAGTCATCCACAAAAGGACTTGGTCGAAACACTTGCATCATATTCAACAGGTTCTGTACACCCTGTGGGAGCAAAAACTATATGCAAACTTGGAAAAATTCTCCTTCGACATGGATGGTTTCCATTACTTAAGATACATTGTTGATAGACAAGTGGCCACCCTAGTAAGTGGCCATCCTTGGGGAAAGGGTTGTAATCACGGTCTTCCATGAAGTGTTATCATACCATCCCCACTCATACTTACCACTTTCCATTATTTCTTCTCTTCTATTTTCCCATATTTTAGGTCATCGGGCTTATTGACTCAAGAAGAGCATCTACCTCATTTCACGGGAATAATAGGATGAAGGTCGAGAGGCTTGTAGATGAAAAATGATAAAATCCAATCATAAACCTTCCATATCCTTTCCCTGGCATCCCAAGGATAATGCATTTTTTCTCGTAAAAAATGTTAAAGGACCCCTAAAAATAACTAATTAAAATCATTCCAACCAAGGGAGAACAACATGGGATTTGTTTCTATTGATTATTTTAGTGCCCCACACTATCTTCAACTTGGGGAAGCATTGTGACTAGAGTAGAGTGTATGTGGGATTTGTTTTTATTTCTTAATTTAGCTCCCCCGTACGTTTTGAACCTGGAAAAACTATAATAAATTAATCGCAAATGGTCTTGGAAATTTTTTACGTCGCGGATGAAGGGAAACACACCCTCAATAAAGGAACCCATAAATGAGATAATACTATCCATTATAGGTAATAAAACCCCATCCACCTCACACTCACTACATAAACTAGAAAGTATTTTCCTTGGGAACCTTCCCTACTTGAGGAATTGGTTCACCCAATAGGGAATTATGACACCCCTCCCATATCTAAATTTGGAAAATTACATAGGGTCTTTGAGAACGTGTTTAATTTGAAAATGTATATTTGATGCATATGTTTAGATGGCTCCTGTATTAAATGTGAGTTTACTTGACATGATACGTTTGACTTGAGACTCTTGGAGGGTGTATTTACTTGTCTTTCTAGGACCTTTCTTGGTGGACATTTGTGGAGAAATGGGCCTTGCTTGTGCCTTCAATGGGGCTTGAAGCCCATAAAGTAGATGCCATACCCCAAGCCTTGGGACATATAAATGATGAACGTTTCAATTGGAGGCATGAGAGCACATTTGGTAGAAGGAAACCTATCCCCCTTTTCCCAACATTTGACCTTGGAGGCTCAAAACATCACTTTCTAGGGAATGACATCTCAGTTGGGGGCTATGGTTTGATTGTAATGGGCGATTTTATGATGATTTGACATGTTTTAGTGGATGCATACCTTTTAACCTTGAATATATGGCCTTTAGAGGCCCAAAATCTCCCTTAACAAGCTCAATGACTTTCCATTTATGCCAAAACGTCACCCCTAGGGGGATGACGTCATCATTTAGGGTTTCCTTATTTTGTAAAGTTGAATTATGTTTTGTAAAGGGGAAAAATAGGAGGTCGGCCTCTCTAATTTTTTTTTTACCCTAACTTAAGTGGACAAATCATTTTTTAAAGGTCAAGTATAAATAAGACCTTGTCACTTTCATTTGGATATATGGATGAAATTTCCCCCCCTCTTGGGAAATTCACACCTCTCTCTCTCTTTTGCTCTTATGTATTCTAGTTACTTGTCTTTTGGAGGAAAATGGCGCGCTATCTCTCTTGGATGATTGTTTTTCTCTTGTGGTGTAATATAGTTGGTAAAAGAGGGTTTGTCCTTCTATCTCTTGGAATTGGTAAGGAAATTTCTGCATATTTTTAGTGTTTCCTATTGTTTCATGGTTATTCTTGTTAAAACCATTGGATGAGTATAAATTCATACACCCTCCACTAAGTCAATGACAATTTTCTTTGGATAAACTACTAAACAAGGTTGTTTGGAGGAGTAAAAAGGATTACACCTCCTATATTTACCTTGTTAGTTTTGTATACCCTATGGAGTAAAAAGGATTACACCCATATGGACATAAAAAAACTATCCCTTTCAACAAGAGACCCCACTACCCATTTCACAAGGCACTAGTATAATTTCATTGGAGAAATAAAATCATTTGCATTCGAATACATGAAAAATAGAGATTTTGCAATTGTTCGAGTTGGAATAAATTTTGCATGCATAAAGCGTATTTGTTCCCTAAGGGCACATAGTTTAGCCAAGTAATTATTATTTCTATTAAAAATTACTTATTCATCCATTAGGGATAAAAAACACTCTCTCTTTCATCCATTTCTTACTTATCTACTGCTTAAATTTACTTGTGAACCTAGATTGTTGTTCTACTTCTCATTGGCTATATTTTAGACAGTTTACTTGCCATTTTTCATGGTTAGATATTGCTTCTGTAGAAAATTTTTTCTACAAACACTTGGCCATCATAATACATTTCTGATAACAATTAATAAACAACCTTGAAACTCACCAAATTCTTGCTTGATTAATTGGAAATTTAACTAGTCTTTTCTAGCTATATTTTTCTCATCTTTTTCTTGATTTTGGTGGTTAGATTTGCAGTTGATATAACTTTTTTGTCGCATAAAATATATTTCCATACTTATGCAATTTTGGGACAACAAGGTTTATTTCTTGTTCCCCTCATGTTTAAGGCTTGTATATTAATCATTTGTCTTGTTCTAGGCTAGGCTAACATTGTCTTGTAGGTATACAACATTTGGAAATCATTCTCCATCAACAAGACTCTTTCTCAAG
>CBVK0103551294.1:0-22140 GCA_900067695.1 Picea abies
CGAAGGATCGGGAATCCCGTGAGTCAATGCATTTTGGCATTGAAAACCCCATAGCCTCGACAAGGGATAAGATTGCGGTCATGGGGATAGTGGTCATGTGGGCCAGGAGCCTAGCTAGGAGAGCTAGCGCGTAAGGGCACGTCGAGATTCGAGGAATCGCGAGTCCTGAGGACATTTGCATTTCGACATTGGAAAGTCCGAAACCCCGGTGGGGGACAAAGCTATGGTCTTGTGAGATAAAGGTCACGTGGACCAAGAGCTTAGCCTGGAGGGCTAGCGGGAATTGAAGGACGTCGAAAATCTGAAGTCCAAAACCCCGAAAGAAGGAGAAGGCCGTGGTCTTATGCATAAGCGGTCATATGGACCACAGGGCATAGCCAGGAGAGGCTAAGGCTAGAAGAGAGAACTCATCAGAAATCGGGAAAATTGAGAACACAAGAACCCTCGACATCATAAAGGACGAAACCCTGAAAACCTGAAATTGTTATCAGGGAAAGACCACGGCTATGTGCAGAGAGCCGTGTAGGTAAATGAAAGACCATTGGATATAGGATTGGCATTTCGTTGCTACAAGCTCTCGAGAGTCTCTTCGTTGAGAAAAAAAAAAAGAAAACGAAATAATTTGATTTTAGGTAGTGGATATGTTACAATAAATTTTGGATTGTGGATTAAAAAAACAAACTCACTAAGATATTTAAACCTGGCATTCCCAGATATATACAAAAATTTGATAAAATAGCATTGCTATATGAAAATCTCCCCTTTTAATAGATTAAAGTCTCGTTAGTTTTTACAATAGTATAAGTTTACAGTAACTGTTCAATCTAGGGTTAGGATTAGGCTGTGACATTCAATCTACGGTTGTCAGCACTTGTTTTTAGTTTTTTTTTTAATGCTCCTCTACGAAACACAACAACAACCTTGAGTAGTAGCAAAGCATGCGGCCGACATAAGTATATGAAGGAACACCGACAAGAGAGGGTGTATGTGGTTTCAAGGGCATATGAGGCTAGTCCCAAGGGTTTAACATTCAACATGGAGGGTAGAAGTGTGAAGCATTGTTCGCAACAAGGTGACGATGACTGGCAGTAGTGACACTGATAAATTCCGATCTTCTTCGTTTTCAATTTCCATCCTGTATCGTGTTTTCTTGATGTTGTTGTTATCTTGTTTGTAGGGGAAGAGTTTACGTGAAAAGGGCTTTGCAAGCTACCATTTTAGTTGCAGGAATAGGTATTATGACAAAAGAACAAGAGGGTTTCCGGTAGCGTGAAGTGGCCGTGGAGGAAAGAAGCTCTGGAAAGAAAAAGGATTTGACATCTCAGGAAGCGCAAAAGGTTTTCTCCAACATTATGAGGTTTTTCCAATATCACGATTATTTAGAACAACGAGGTTTCATTTCTGTTAGGGCAGTGCGGCGTGGTCTCCAGCTGTGGGATTTATCTCAAATTATTTGTTTTCCTCCCAGTACGGGCAAATAACGATTTACAAGGTAGCCATGGCGATTTTTATAGTCTTGTGTAGTGTCATATATACACTAACTCGTATATAATGCAAAAAACTGGGATGTCTCTCTGCAAATTTCTTCCTGAAAATGAGTTCTTGCAAATTTCACGACTATTTTTCTTATGAGAAACAACTCACTCCCAAGTCCCAAGGATCAAGTGATAATTTCATATTTTAGCACGAGGTAACTCAATTTTCATTTGAGGCATTCCTTCCTTCATGCGACGGATGGTGGATTAATTTTTGTACGATGGCTCCTTCTCTATACTACTATCGATTTGCAAACCATTCACTATATGATGTAGTATGCACAACATATCTGCAATAATGGAAAATTTGCAACTGCAAAAATTAACAACACCGACCAATAATGAAAACCCACATATGGAAACCAACTGTCAAACTCTTACAAGGTGTTGAGTTCGTCTTCCTATGAGAATCCTATCCTAACCCTAAGGAGGTTACACCGACCGAAACATATTTGAATATGGTTAAACAAAAAACCTTTTCACATTTGGAACTATTGATTATATGTTATTTAATATAAATTCATATTAAATTTCAAAGTAAAGTAAACAAAAACAATGAATGCAACCTGTAAATATAACTGAGTCAGTAAACAATGAATGCAACCTGTCAATATAACTCCCATTTGTTGTTAGTCGCTAGCTTATAACAAATCTGGTCCATACCTTTCTCGATTTAAAACAACAACCAACTCACCATATTGCATTTCTTGTTTTTCTCATTTCGACCCGTATACAAAATCTAGTCAAAATACCATTCTTGATTTAAAACAACACTCAACTTACACTAATGGTTCAACTTTCGAGGTTAGGGAACTCAGCTTACATTAATGGGCCAGCTTGTTGTTAAATATATATGTAACCTCAAGAGTCTGATGTAACCTTAATAGTCTGACTATACATTGTCGGGCCAGCTGTACAATCATTCTCAATTTGCTTGAGCCTATTTAGCTTAGTCTTTTGTCTTTTCTACAAATCCTAGATTCTCTATTCTCAATATTCAATACTATTGCGCTCTGCTCATTTTCTTGTCCCAATTCTATCTTCTTGTTCTCATTTTGTCATGGTATCAGAGCTTCAGACATAAGCCTCTTCACATAGTCTGGAGAGCAGCCCGATCTTAAGAAGCACAAAACTTACACTGTATACGAGAGCACATAGATGCAATATTCTTTACAAAGCTTGAAGAACAGTTCACAACCCAAATCTCACTCAAAAGATCATTGCAAACAACAAGCGCAAAGAAGTAGAGAAGCTGCAGAAGGACGTAGCGTTTAAAGAATCTTGGAGAACACTCCGTAGTCCACTAAAGGAGCATGGAGACAATAGTCCACTCAAAAGATCATTGAAAACATCACAGCGCGTGGAAGCAGACCTGCAGAAGGAGAATCAATTTTTTTATTTATTAAAGATCCGTGAGCTTTTAAAGAATTCATGAAAGATTCACAAAATTCCTTCTTAAGAAGAAATTTTGTGCAGATACAGCAACAAACAAGCTCAACAATCGTAAAATTTGCCCTGTGAAAATATCTGAGCCATTAATCAAGCTCAGAAAGGACGAGGAGCATGCAGAAAAGGAGAATGTGTTTCAACCGTCAGATCAAGGCAAGAGCAACAACAACCGTCCGATCAAGAAAAGGTGCACAGGGTTTAAACCGCCAAAGTTTTTCAAAACATCACGTATTCGGTAATTTCGTGCAAAGGTTGCAAAGGAGACAAGACTTTTGAAGTTCCAAAGTCCAAAACAAATCCTGACCATCAATATAATAAGGAGACACGCATCAGATGATCAATACTTCTCTAGTTCGCGGCTCAGAGAGAACATGATGCAGTGTTGCCGAAACTCTCGAACGCTGAAATTCCAAAGAAGATCTCAGTCATTGGTTGTGGATCATTGATAACCGTTGGATACAATATTTCAACAACACTTCACTAATTCACAAAGCAGAAAATCCTGAAGTAAGAGTTGTGAAAATTCGCGAAAGGATCACAACCGTCGATCATTCTGAAATCATCGAAACCATCCATCGTAAAAGGACAGGTGGCAACAAGTCAGCATCTCGTTGACTTGTGACTTGAAGGACTCAAAGGTCGAAGTCGTGAGAACTCGTGAAATGCGAAATCACGATTTGATCTGAGTTGTTAGGTCCAGAGGAGCGTGAACCATCTGATTTGGGGTGCTCTGAAATATCGACATTTTGGGAGTCGAGACTGTGAAGGAGGTCGTGACTTGGAGGTCGCAAGTTGCGAAATCTCGACATTATATGAACCATCCATTGGAAGGGACACGTGGCGAGAGATCAACATTTCACTGATTTGCAGGAGGGAAAAGTCAAAGGGGGAAATCGTGAGAATTCGCGAGACGCAAATTCGCGATTAGATCACAACCATTGATCAAGGAGAGATCTGAACCATTAATTTTCCAAGAAGAGTATCGACATTTCGAGGATCAGGAGAATGGAGGTGGAAAGTCTTTTGACCTCGCGAAATCGCGATACGCAAAACTACAACGTGATCTAAGCCATCAGATCGTGGAAGAATTGGGACTGTCAGATTGGGAGCTCCAAAATTTCGGTGTTTCGGGAGTCGGGGAGTTAGGGTTGGCTCACTTGGAAAGTCTCGACACATGAAATTGTGACGTTCCTTTTTAGTAGACATGCGGTCATAGCTCGTGGTCGCGTGGAGGTGAGGCTCGGGCTTGGTGCTTAGTCGCGCATGCTACAATTTCTATTGTTGCTAAAGAACAGAGCTCAGAGCTCTGAATCCGTAGATCTCATGCTCAGATAGTTAGATCCAACCAGATTGAAGCTAAAGAAGTAGTCTACCTCGTGTTTTTTGGTTTGAAGTCACAGAGAGAACTTCGCAGACCTGGTTTTACGCGCAAGAAAAAAGTAAGCACACAAATCCTTAAACAATTCTTTGTAGTCTAATTTTTTTTTCTCTTCAAAGATGACCACCTCGAGCAATTTAGGACCAACTCAAGGATTGGTTCTTCTTGGAAAGCATTATGAGTTTTGGTCTCTTAGAATGAGATCCTTCTTACAAACAAAAGAGTGATGGGATCTAGTGGATCTTAGATATGTGGAACCAAATCTAGTAGACCTTTCTTCGATGAATAACCAACAAAGAACTGCTCAGGAAACAAAAAGGAACAAAGAGAATAAATCCAAATTCTCGATTCAAAATTCCGTAGATGACTCAATTTTCTAAAAAATCACAGGCATTGTTACTTCAAAATAGGCCCGGGACATCGTTAAATCATCTTACCAAGGCAATGAAAGAGTCAAAAAAGTCAAATTACAGACCTTGAGGACACATTTTGAGACTTTAAAAATGACAGAGTCTAAAAACATTGATCAGTTTATGACTAGAGTCATGGGAATTGTAAACTAGATCCAATTGACTGGTGAAGCCATCCCTGATCAATGAATTGTTAAGAAAGTTCTAAGAAGTCTACCAAATAAATTCGAAATGGTTGCTACAGCCATCCTTGAATCCAAGGATCTATCAAATTTTTCAACAGATGAATTAATGGGTTCCTTGTTGACACATGAGACCAGACTACATCTTGAAGATGAGTCAATAGAAAATGCCTTCGAGACTCAATTCTCCTTCAGCAGAGGCAGAGGCAGAGGCAGAGGATGAGGCCATCAAGGAAGAGGGATAAGTCCAAGTAACCATCACTCTAATGAAGGTCATAGACAACAGAACCAGAATCATAATTTCCAAGGTTCCAAACAACAGAACCAAAATCATAATTTACAACCTTAAAGAGGAAGAGGAAGAATATCAAATGAAAAATCAAGCATCTAATGCTATTACTGCAAAAAGTTTGGGCATTATGAATCTAAATTCTAGAAGAAGCAAACAGATCAACTCTCAGGCAAAGCACATGTATCAAATCATGAAGGAGAAACCTCAGATGGTATGTTTCTCTCATGTCACAAGACTGAAGAACAACATAAAGATCTCTGGTTGTTGGACAGTGGTTGCAACAACTACATGACAAGTAACAAATATTTACTCTCATGCATTGTTTTTTCAATTTCATCTAATATTACACTTGGAAATGATTCTTTAGTCAAAGTTCAAGGAAAAATAACTGTTCCTATTCTTACTAAACAAAATGTAAAGAAAGACATACACAATGTCTATCATGTTCGAGATATGACACACAATCTGCTAAGTGTAAGACAACTAATTAAACATGGATATAAGGTACTTTTTGAAGGAGCATCCTGTAGGATATATGATAAAACCACCAACAAAAAATTGATTTCTGAAATCCACATGACTAGGAATAAAATGTTTCCCCTGACCCTCAGAACTACAAATCTGATCCAATCATATGCACAAAGCGCATCCACCCCCAATGAAACTATGGTTTGGAATACAAGATTTGGACATCTACCCTTTCACAGTCTAAGTATTCTACAGAAGCACTCCATGGTCAAAGGTCTACCTATCTTCAAAGAGCAAAATCCCCCATGTGAGTCTTGCATACTTGGAAAACATAAGAGAACTAGTTTTCCACAGTCCTCCACTCAAGCCAAGCAACACCTAGAACTGGTTCACACTGACCTATGTGGACCAATGCAAACATAGTCAATAGGTGGTAGATCTTATTTTCTAAGGTTTATTGATGACTTTAGCAGGAAAATCTGGATCTATTTTCTGGGACACAATTCTGAAAATTTTGTAAAATTCAAAGAATTCAAAGAAGAAGCTGAAAAACAAAGTGGAAAATATATAAAACCTCTCAGGTCATATGGAGGAGAAGAACACATCTCCAAATAATTTGCAAATTTCTGCAAATCACAAGGCATAATCATGCAAACTACAACCATGTATACTCCCCAACAGAATGGAGTGGCTGAAAGAAAGAATGAGACAATAATGAACATGGCAAGAAGCCTTCTCAAAGAGAAATATCTATCAAATATATTTTGGGCTGAAGTAGTAGCATGCTCAGTTTATCTTCTGAATAGATCTCCAACCACCAATCTAAATATGAAGGTCCCTCAAGAAGCATGGAGTGGGACAAAGCTAAATGTTTCACATCTTAGGACATTTGGATGCACAACATACACTCACATCCCTTTCGAATTAAGGAAGAAATTGGATGATAGAAGTGAGAAATGTATCTTTACTGGCTACAACGAAACATCAAAAGCCTATAGGCTCTACAATTCAATATCAAAGACATTGATTCTCAGTAGAGATATAAAATTTCTGGAAAATCAATTGTGGAACGAGTCTGAAAATCAGCGAATGGACAGTCAAGATCCACTGATGTCACATCGTGAAGACACAGAGAATTTAGGACAACAAACACATCAACCTGCTCTTCCAAGATTGTAGGTACAAGGACAACCTGACATTTCTTAGGATAACTCTACTTCCAACAAAAATTCATCCTCTAAAATTCCAAATCAGAGAACTCAAAGTTTGAGAGAAATCCATCAGCAGTTGGATGACATTGATCGACACAATCTTTTTGCATTAATGTCATGTCAACCCACATCTTTTAAAGAGGCAACTAAGGAGCCACATTAGGTTCAGGCCATGAACCATGAGAGATTGACTCCATTGAGAAGAACAAGATATGGGATCTTCTTGATTTGCCCCAAAACAAGAAAAGTATTGGTGTTAAGTAGGTTTACAAAACTAAATTCAATGAAAAGGGGCAGATTGAAAAACACAAGGCAAGACTTGTTTTCAAAGGATTCTCACAACAACTAGGTATTGATTATGGTGAAATTTTTTCTCCAGTGGCAAGATTGGACACTGTAAGGACTCTCCTAGCCATAACAGCTCAACACAAATGGAAAACTAGATGGATGTCAAGTCAGCTTTCCTAAATGGTGTCTTAGAAGAAGAGGTCTATGTGGATCAACCACCTAGATTTGAAGTCAAAGAGAAGTCAACCAAAGTATATTGGTTGAAGAAATCCCTGTATGGCTTAAAGCAAGATCCAAGAGCTTGGTACAACATGATTGTCACTTACCTGATCAAAAGTGGTTTCAGTAGAAGCCAAAATGAACCAAATTTATACACCAAAACAGATCAACACAGTTAAATTTTGATTATATGTTTATATGTTGATGACATGATATATACTGAAAATTTTGAGTTAACCAGTTTTAAACATGCCATGCAATCTGAGTTTGAGATGACAGATCTTGGCATAATGAAATAGATCTTGGCATAATGAAATACTTTTTGATGATTGAGGTTGATCAATCAACCAAAGGCATTTTTTTCTATCAACAAAAGTATGCAACAAACATCATCAAAAGATTCCGCATGGAAGATTGCAATCCAGTAGAAACTCCTATACCCCTAGGCACAAAATTGAGCAAGAATGATGAAGGCCCTATAGTGGACCCTACCTTGTACAAAAGTTTAGTCGGCATTTTGTTGTATCTTACAACAACTAAGCCTGATATTATGTATGCACCCAACCTTGTTTCCAGGTTTATGGAATCCCCCAAAGATTCTCACTGGAAGATGACGAAAAGGATTCTGAGATATGTTGCAGGAACTCTCAATTTTGGCTTATGGTACACTCATTCTGATGATTATCATCTCTCTGGTTACACATACAATGATTTTGCAGGAAGCCTAGATGACAAGAAAAACACCTCAGGACATGCTTTTCACCTCAGCATGAACCTGATTTCATGGACATCAAAGAAGCAACCCATTGTATCAATATTTTCTACAGAGGCAGAGTATGTCATTGCTACCTCAACTTCCTATCAAGCTGTGTGGCTGAGAAGAATATTGAATGATATGTCACACATAGAAAATGAGCTAACTCCTATCTTCTATGACAATACCTCAACGATTGCTCTATCCAAAATCATGTGTTTCACAAGAAAATAAAGCATATTCACACTCGTTTTCACTTCATATGCAAGCTAGTCAATAATGGTGACATAACACTTCAATTCTGAGGCTCTCGAGATCAGCTCACATATATTTTTACAAAGCCACTAGGAAAATCCACTTTTGATTTTTACACTACCAGCTATCCTGACTAGCTATACAATCGTTCTCAATTTGCTTGAGCCTATTTAGCTCAGCGTTTTGTCTTTTCTACAAATCCTAGATTCTCTATTCTCAATATTCAATACTATTGCGCTCTTCTCATTTTCTTATTTTTCCCAATTCTATCTTCTTGTTCTCATTTTGTCACTTGCCAGGTTAGGGTTGGGCTACCAGACAACTGATACTAATTATTCATGATACCGAGAATGTTGTTAGTCAGGCTTTAGAATCGTGGTAGCTAGCTATTATATGCATGGCCCCTAATATAAGTCAAACTGTAGCTCGACCTCGAGGATATGACACTGGCCCTAACTAAGCTACCCTAGTGCAACTAGTTAGGTATTGACATTGATATTCAACCTTATCTCTTCAATGCCTCTTTGAATGGTATTAGTAGGGATTTGACTCGTTTGGAGAAAACATTGAAGACGCACTATGCCTTTTGTGCTTATCAATGGAAGTTTTAAAAGACACATCCTACACGTGCTTAGCTTACTGCCTTTTTCGCAGAGACTTGTTGACCCTTTAGCTCTAAAGAAAGGCCAAGCAAGTGGGAAATTTTGGTTTCACACAACCACATAGAATAGGCTATCTTATTCATTCTAGAGGCTTCTCTATCTTCGCTTTAAAACAATTTATAAAAAATGATTATTGGATAAAAATATTAAACATACGCGCTCTAGAGCTGTCGAAGAATTGTTGTTACTGATTCCACCCGCTTTTGGGAAAGGGAAACATTCTTGCATTGGCATTGAGCGTATCTGCACTTTCACGAAAGTAATAAAAGTGTTGTTTTTCTATTTTGTAGAAAATATTCCTCCACAGAAAAACACTATAAGCCCCCCGAGAAAATATTCAGATGAAGAACGTTGGTTTCAGAAGAAAAACAGCTATAAGCCCCCCGAGAAGATAGAGTCCATTTGGATTTGGAAACAAACTTGGATTCTGTGAAGATAGAGTCCATGGTTCGTCTGGGTTTTTGTTTCTTCTTTGACAAACATGGTTGCTCTTAACGGGACTCCCACACGCTGCCCGTGGACCACTGGGTGTTTGTACTTAGCATCACAAATGCACTCTATCACGATGGATACAATGAGTGAGAAATATTTATTTGGTAGATGCTACCATGTAGTCTGCCTATTAGACCTCTGCTACAACTTAGGTGAAGAAGATATTACAAATGTTTCATAACTTCATCATTATTCATATATTGTTTTATGTTTATAAAGTTGATTTACTTTGTTTTTCTGTCTTGTCAATTAGTTAATATTAATAACTTAGTTAGATTGGTATAAAATGATGGATATTTAATATATTGTTTTACTTTTATAAAGTTGATTTATTTTGTTTGTTTTTCTGTCTTGTCAATTAGTTAATACAAATAACTTAGTTAGATTGGTATAAAATGATGGATATATAATTAGTAAAAAGATTTATTTAATTAGTTAATACTAATAATTTAGTTAGAATGATATAAAATGATGGATATATAATTAGTCAAAAGATTTATTTGGATATTATTAAGTGGTCTTCCTTCTTAGGTTTATTTCTGGGGTTGTTTTTCGCTATTCAACTCAAGACACATATTTGTATAATAATAATAATAATCTAATTTTAAAGTTATGGTCAAGTAAGACACCAAATTGTAATATTAATAACATAGTTAGATTGGTATAAAATGATGGATATATAATTAGTCAAAAGATTTATTTGGATACTATTAAGTGGTCTTCCTTCTTAGGTTTATTTCTGGGGTTGTTTCTCACTATTCAACTCAAGACACATATTTATATAATAATAATAATCTAATTTTAAAATTATGGCCAAGTAAGACATCAAATTGGTGTATGAGACCATCTTCTTTGTGGGACAAGGGACTCTCTGCCCCAAAAGATTTGACTGCTAAATTCCTCCTAAGTATATATATATATATATATATATATATATTTGGTTAACTATTATATATTTGGTTAACTATTGTTATTACAATATATGGTTTAACAATATTCGGTTAACCATTGTTTTTAGTTGTCATTTTTTTTTTAATTGAAACCAATATATACCTTAGAGGTAATATTTCCCTTAGAAGTATTGAAATTTTAATGTAGAAGGCATCCACTATTAAAGATAACCTCTTCAACCATTCTAAATCATAGTGAAACATTTTCAATCAATATGGTCAATCTTAGTCACTTTTAGTAAATCAATGGTCAAACTTAATCACTTTTGGTCAACCATAGTTAATCATGGTCACACCATATCTACATCTTCAACTATTGTTAACATTAATCAACTATTATCAGTGATAGTCAGCCATTGTCAATCATACTTAACCAAAGTTAGCGTGCCAACCATACTCAACCAAACTTAACCATGTTCAACCATAGTCAACATGATCATCCATGGTCATCAATAATTAACCATAATAGAACACGGAAAACCATAATTAATGATGGTCAAGCATGGTGAACCCTTCATGAACTATATGATACAACACAAACATTGCGGAAAGTAGCAATTCAATCATAGTCAAACATGGCCAACCATAGTCAACAATAGTCAAACATGGTCAAACATAATCAACTATAGTCAAACATAGCCAACAATGGTCAAACATAGTTAACCATGGTCAAACCATCATTAACCATAGTGAAACATGGTGAGCCATAGTCAACCATTATCAAATATAATCAACCATGGTTAAAGATGGTCTACATAGTCAACCATGGTTAAACATGGTCTCTCATAGCCAACCACCATTAGCCATACTTAAACATGGTCAATCATAGATAATCATTGTTAATCACAATTAGACATGATTAACTATGGCCAATTGAAGTCAACCATGGTCAAACATTGCCAATCATAATCAAACATGGTAAACCATGCTCAATCATAGTAAAACATGTCAATTATAGTCAATCAAGGTCAACCATAACCAACCATAGTTAACCAAATTCAACTATAGTCAATGAAAGGTTATAGTTAACAAAAGTCAATCAAATTAAGGATGGCCTTTAAACATGATCAAACTTAGTCGACCATGGTCAATTATGATTAACCATATTCAAACCTGCTTAACCAAATTCAATTATAGTAAAAAATGCTCTACCAAAGTGAACCATTATTAACCATATTGAAACATGGTTGACCATAGTGAGCCATAATCACCCTTCTTCAACAATGGTGAACCATGCTCAAACATGGTTGATCATAGTCAATCATAATAAAATGTGGTTAACCATGGTTAATGATAGTGAAACATAATTAACTAGGTCAAACCATTGTTTACCATAGTCAAATATGGTGAAGCATAGTCAACCATTGACAAACATGCTCTACCATGCTCAAACATATTTAACCATAGTCAACCATCATTAAACATGTTCAAACATAGCGAACCATAGTCAAACATGGTCAACCATAATAAACCATAGAAAAATATGGTCAACCATAGTCAATCATGGTTAATTATGGTCAAGAATATCCAACCATAGTAAACCACGATCAAACATCGTCAACCATAGTCAACCATGATTAATCACACTTGAACATTATTAACCATGTTCAACCATGTCCAACCATAATCAATAATGGTTAACCATAGCCAACCATCCTCAAACATAGTCAAATATATTGAAAGATGAGTAACTAAAGTCAACCATAATTACTTGATTCAACTATAATAAAACATAGTCAACACAAATTATTATAATCTAACTATGTTTAACTAAGGTCAAACATGGTTATACTCAACCATGATTAACCATAATAATATTAACATTTTCATTTTAATAATATTGCTTATCATAAATAATATTAATTTAACCTATACAATAAAATAACTATGTCAAAATTATTTTATTATTAAAAAATTATATTTGTATATTATAAATAATCATATACAATTAAATATATATTTCACTATATTAATTTTTATTTATTTATATTTTATTAAAAATAATAAAATATTTAACTATATTATACATTTTATTTATATTTTTATGAGAACAATAACAATGCTATATACTAAACTATATACAATAAATCATATCAATATTATTTTTATTATAATTACATTATAATACAATATTATTTGTATTATAATACAATCACATATAATAATAAAAAGAAAGTAATCATCAATACAAATATTTTTTTATTTTAAATAGTAATATTATTTTTATTATAATTATATTATAATACAATATTATCTGTATTATAATACAATTACATATAATAATAAAAAGAAAGTAATCATCAATACAAATATTTTTATTTTAAATTATAAAGTAATATTAAAATGACCTTAACAACTAGTGACTTAATATTATTGTTATATATATAGTAATATATATATAAAACAATAATATTATAATATACATGTTCTATCGTGGAAATTTATCTATATTATAATATTTTATATTATAATTATTAAGGAAAGTGGTACAAAAGGTAAAGGAAGCTAGAAAGGAAGGAAAATGAGAAATAATTAGGAACTCAAAAACTATTATTAAGGATAGAGACCAAAATGATAACGATAAATAACAATTCAAGATACTTTGAATCCTCTTCTGGAACTGTTGTGGTTTTCCATATAATAAAGGGTCTATACTAAGCTGGATCTCAAGTGACATTGACATTGATCTCTTGGTTTAAACTTGGGATCATGAAGAATGTAAGGTCCCTAAAATCGAATGATTTGTTTTGTGGTCCACACGGAACAAGAAGTCCCCCCGTAGAGGAGGGATTGGAGGCATAACATGTTACATACAAACAAAAATCTCTCTTCAAATTTTTCTTCATAAGAAAGATCCTTTCAATTAGTACATATGGATGAATATATATGATATTAACACTAAGAATATTTACATAACAATATGTTATTTCACACCTATTAACTCTATTTTTTATACAAAAACCAATCTAGATAAGAATTGTCCCTACAAAAGCTTAGAGAAAGATATCTACAATATGAAAAATGAAGGTAGTATCCTTAGTTTAGGAGACTTTAATGCTAGAACTGCAACCAATCAAGCTATTATTTTAAGTAATGACTCCAACCCTAATCCTCTTTGGCTAGATGCAAACATTATTTTAGATAACCTTTACAAAAGAAACTCCGAAGACATGATTGAGAATTTGTTTGGTACTCAGTTAATCAAGCTCTGTAGTTCTCAAGATTTAGCAATTTTCAATGGTGAACTTTGATATTTTAGATGACTACAGAACCTGAATTTGATTATAAACCTCTAACCCCAACTCTTAGATTTTCTATGCACAAAATCTCTATAGAGGAACACCCTAACAGCCAAAGACACTAACCTTTTGACAAAAAAAAAAATTGATCTCTTCTTAAAAGACTCAAGCAATGTTTTAATTTAACTCATATCATATCGGGACAATATTGAAGCTTTACATCAACCCTCTCTACTTTAGTTAACAATTTCTCTATTGAGGTGCTACATAAAAAAAAAACAATAAAACTAACCCTTGGTACGATAATGAATGTAAAATTGCTACAAAATCCATTAGGGATGCTTCCGATGCATCTTTAAAATCCGATAAGATAAATAGATACAAAATCTTCATTAAATGAAAAACAAAGACTACATACGTAGAAAACAAGAGAATATTTTGCACCTATTTAAGATAGATTCTAAGAAGTTCTCAAGGAAAATTCTAACTCGTAAAACTAAAGAGAATAATAAGATTCCCTTGAAGGATTGGAATTTATACCTTAAAAATATGTATGAATCCCCTAATGTCATGGAAAATATGCCAAACAACTCTACAAAGGATTAATGTTTTTCTATAGAAGACATTAATTTTGGGGTTAAGAGGCTCTCAAAAGGAAACAATAAGGACATCAAAGGTTACCAAGATGAAATATTAAAAATAGGAGGACTTATCCTCATCCCTCACATACATAAGATATTCAATTTAGCTATCCAACAAGGCTTCCCAAAACCTTGGAATCAAAGCCTCATTGTACCTTTTTTTAAAAGCGAGGATAAAAGTAACCCCTATAATTATAGGAACATTATGATTAGCCCCATTTTAACTAAGCTATATGGCATTGTTTTGGAAAAGAAGATCGGATCATGGATAGAAATCCATGGAAAAAGAGCTAGAGGCGAAGCTGGGTTTAGAGGCTATCATTCCGTTGTGGACCACCTTGTTACATTTAGGATCATTGCAGAGAAATTTCATAATGATAAAACGAGTCTCCTTTATTGTTTCGTTGATTTTAGAAAAGATTTTGACACTGTGCCCATGACTAACCTATGGAATAAGTCAGAAGAGCTTAAAGTCCCTTTCAAGTTCAGAGCTGTTGCAGTAAGGCTATATGGGAAATTTATTACCAAGTTTAAGAACACTAAGGGTTGGTCATAAGAAATCAACTATAATATAGGAGTCAATAAAGGTTGTCCCATATCCCCTACCCTTTTTAGCATCTATATTGATAATTTAGAAGATTGTTTGGAGGACACAAACTGTGTTGGTTTGACTCTTGCTAGTTTAGTCATCCTCCTCCTTCTTTATAATGATGATATTGTTCTTATGACAAACAATTCCTATGACCTAGGTAAGAAACTAATAACCCTCAAGGAATTCTTCTATAACATGGGCATGATTGTGAACACTGGAAAAACAAAGGTTATGATAGTTAAATCCAAAAGGATCACCTACAATAATTTTGTTTATGACAACGACAACTTGGATGAAGTGCCTTCATACGAGTATATTGGAATCAATTTCCACCACATGCTCAATTGGAACTATAACGCTAAAAAAACGTTAAATGGAGGGTGGAAATATCATTATGGGCTCGAAAACTCTTGTAAATCAAGAGACCTTTGGCTTTGGGATAAAAAAAAATCCTCTTTCACACTCTCGTCACTCTAGTTATCTTATATGTGTGTGAAGTTTGGGGTTGCAGTATATCTAGAGAATCCCAATGAAATATAAAAAAAATCCAAAATAATTTTATAACTTATAATCTCAAAATTAAGGGCAATACACCCTATCCTATCATCCTCATAGAAGCAATCCTTTCACCCATTGAGAGAATTTCTATTATTAGACACCTAATGTACAAGGACAAGATATACAACATGGATGACAAGAGGCTCCCCAAAATTTCTTCAAACTCTATCCAAAACCACCAACATCTCGAGCAGGGATGACTTGAAGATGCCAAATCTTGTCTAAATCATTAGGGAATACAAGAAGAAGTCATCATATTGAATACCGATAATATTAAAATTATTATCACTTCTAAATTTAAGAAGTATATGTGTGATAAAGAATTAGTGGATAAAAGGAAATTAAGATACCACAAGGAGGTGGTTAACCCTAATTTAGAAGATCAAAATCACCTCTCAGTTTTGAAAAGTGCAAAAAAGAAAATCAACATTGATAGAATAAGAACAAACTCCCACAAGCTACAAAGTGAAACCGAGCATTGGAAAACTCTCAAAACACCATAGGATGAGAGAATGTGTCACCTTTGTGACACTAAGAGGGTAGAATATGAAAAACACTTCTTCTTGGATTGCCCTTCTTATACCCATATTAGATCCCAATTCAAAAATATCTTCCATATTACTGACCTTCCTAACCTCCTAAGTCATCAAAATTATGGTGATCTTGGAACACTTCTCTCAATGTTTTTTGAGTACATAAATACAATTTTAAATAAATTAATGTAATCTCTTACATTCTTAAGTTCCAATAAACCAATTAATCTCAATGAACATTAATCATAATCATCATCATAAATGTTATAAAACTTATACTATTATAATACCATATTAAAAATATTTTAAATAATTATAAGTTTAATTTGTTCATATATTTAATGCAGTTCTTTATTAAATTTTGTTATTATAATTTATATTTTATGATTTTTCTTATATTATATATACATATATTATAAAATTATTGTTATAAAATGAAATTATAAAGTATAGATATTTATTATATAATTATTATTAGTATTATATTATAAAAACACAAGTATGAAATATAAAATATAATAATAAAAGTTAATATACATTTTTAAAACATAATAACTAATACAAAATAGTAAATGAAAATATAATATATATATGCGCTAAAAAGAGTATAAACATAATAAAAGGATAAATCAAAATACTTTATTGAAAACTGAAATAATAGTAACATTATAATACCTAATATAATATTAATATTAATATTTATAATATTGTGTGGATGGAAGTTTGCTTATGAAAAAGTCTATTTCATATGTTATAATAATAAATATAATTACTATAGTAATAATGATTATATAATAATTATAATTTGTATTTCATACAAGAATTATATAAATGTTGTAACATTATAGTATAATATTAATATAAATTTATTAATTAATAATTAAAGAATTGTATTAATTTTTGTCATATAATTATATGATATTGATTATTTGAAAATGTTTTTGTGTGTTATTGTTGATCGAAAAATTTGACCATCTAGATTTTTCTATCTTGGAATAATAAAAAATGTATTCCATATAAGAAAGAAATTTTGGTACATTATTAGTTCATTGTGTATTTCTTAGTCTCATCTTCATCACATATTTTTTAGATTCAAAATCTGAGTTTGTATGCTCAAGATATCGAGGTTTTTATTTAATCACCTAGAGAACACTTTTTCATGTGCAACATGTTAGCACCATGATTTTCATAGCTAAGAGCGCTTCACCATGCATAGGATTCTATTGCGTTATGGATTTCATCGTGCAATGGCTTTTATCATGCAAATGATGTTGTCGCACAAAGGATGTCATCGCTCAGTGGATTTCATTGCACATAGGATTCTGTCGCACCGTGGATTTCATCGCGTAATGGATTTCAACGTGTAGTGTATTTCATCGCGCATAGGATGTTTCTGCGAAAAGGATGTCATCGTGAAGTGGATTTCGTCGTGGAGTAGATTTCATCATGCAATGGATTTCATCACATTGTGCAAATTACTGGTTTAGTGGTCAACTTCAAGATCAATTTCTGACCAACTGGAGAGGAATTTTGAAAATCCCTGAGAGGTTTTTGTCGAGGAAAAAAAATAATAAAATAATCTCTCAGATTTTCCAAATGTGTCACGGATTGAGAGATTTGAAAGAATCTTTGAGCCCTATTTTTCAATTTTCATGATTTCCTGTCTGAGACATGTTTTTGCGATACGTATTCTGGTCAGCTGGAGACAAATTTCAAGAAACCGAGGGAGTTTTTTCTTTACAACGTGCTTAAATACAAAAACCATTCATATATTTTACACATCTATTACAGTTTGAGAATTACAAGTAACATTGTGAAGCCTATTTTTCATAATTTTGCCTCCTAAAAATCAGGAAATCAGTTAAAACATGTCATTGCTATTTGTAATGGTTTCTATTTTTGGAAAGGGGTTGGAGCTTGAGGTGGTGAGATGTAAAGGACCTATAGTGCTATATATTTCATGGTACGAGAGTAGAGAGGGGTTGGTTGGAAAGCTAGTGTAGAAAGTGTTGATTGAATATAGTTTGAGCTCAATCGAAATTTAATGCAAAAGTCTTGAAGCTTTGATGAAAAGATTCTAATTGTAGGAGTTGGATGTATGTTTTCCTTTTTTTGCGTACGTACTTCCTGTATTATTTATTCATATCTATTTATATCTAAATAGGAATGTATTTTTGAACTTGGGATTCACTGCGCATTATCCTGAGATTCGCGCCATTTAGACAAACCGTTTTCTTCTAAGTTAACTCTGAATTCATTCTCAACAGTGCTCCGAGTTGCTTTATGTGTTTTTATCCCACCACACACTACGATTTTACATTGAAGACTGATGCTTGCTCAAACTTTATGCTCTCAAGTTCAGTCACCCGGCCATTTGTTTCTATTGTTTCCTTGAACTGACTCCATTGCCCAATGGTTCTTTCTCTCTTGCTTGTCCTACCATCTATTAAAAAAAAAAAAAAAAACTTAAAAAAAAAAAAAAAAAACTTGTCCTATTGCAGAATCTGACCTTTGTGCATTTATTGATGAAATATTTTAGTTATTACCAGTCATTAGAAATACGAGAGATCCATCTCTTATTGTATAGGTTAGAATACAATCAAAATTTGGTTGAAACAGTTACCGAGGGATTTCTTTGATACAACCCAAAGAAATTACCGAGTGCTAACATTCTGGCGCCATTGCCGGGGAGTGAAGGTGAAATATTCCCTAGGAGAAATGACAAAGTTCATATCTGGGTACTGATGGTGAAAAGTATTCAGACACAAAAAGGTTGTACATCATTCACCTACTGACTTTATTTTCAAGAATCTAGAATTCAAAATGTTCACGGCGACTCGATTGTCCAAAGACTAAGTAGCCTAAAGATTTTATTAATGAATCTACTGCTTCAAGATGGATTACAGATCTACAAGGCATTCTCCAATGAATCTCTTTCATATTCCTGGATTTCCAAATCGTATTCCTCACATAGATTGGCAAAAATATTTTCCTAAATTCGAAGATGGGAAAGGAAATGATGCTGCCTTGCACTTGATTAGATTTCACATGCACATATGTAAGTTGGGGGTTGAATTTCATGAGGATTGTTTGATGAAAATGTTTATGGCTACTCTAGAGGGGAAATAAATATTATAGTATGAAGGTTTAAAACTAGGAAGCTTATACTTTCTTAAACATTTCCATAAAACATTCTTTAAGTATTATGGAGAATCTAATCCTATTATGGAGAATCTAATCCTTCATTCTTGGTGTTTGAAGATTGTTGTGAATTTTGTGAACATTTTATTAAGTACCTTGAAATTGTTTTTGGTGATGAAGAATGTATGAATGGTGAAATCATAGAAGCCTTTTATGAATATTCATCCCAACAACAAATAGTAGCCCCTCCTTTGGTTGAAGATGAAGTTGATCAAGAAATTGTTGCTAAAATTCATTTTCCTTCTCCTGAACTTGATGAAGATATTCAACAAGATTTCTAGCAAGACAAAGTGTTTCAAAGTTGTCTTTATTCCCTTGTGAATGATGTGGTTGTTCAAACTCTAAGTGGACTAGAAATGGATGAGGATTTTGAAACTACATCTATGGAGACTTCAAGTAGTGAACAAACAACTCACATAAAATTTCAGGAAAGCAACAAAACAGTGTATGCCACTTTTCAATCAACAATACATAAATATAATGAAGAGAAAGTTGTTTTATTTAATTCCTTTGAAAATCATGGTTTTGAAAATGCATCCATGGGAACTATAGACTGTGAAATAGTGCATGTTTTTAGCTTTTCGAATTTGTAAGAAGATTATGAGTAGGAACTTATTTCCATTCATTCATTTGAAATTCAAAATGACAGTCCTCAAGCAAATTTCCAGAAGGTTAATAAAACCAAACCATAATTGTTTGATGAACAAGAGGATAGCCTTGATACACATAATATGGCTATGATATTTGAAGATGTTCAAGGATGTATGAATGTTTTTGTTGATATGCATGGAAGAGTATACAAACCTATTTCTTCAATTTCATTTGAAAATGTTCTCAGAATAGAAGAAATAGAGCAAAAAAAATAAACACTTATGAAAGAGGCTTGTCTTTTTGTTTTCGGTCATCAAGAAGAAATGATTTTTCATGGTTTTCAAGATCCTGTGGCCATCCTATTATAGTCATTAGTAAAGGATGATTTTTTTTCATTCATAAGCTTAGATTTTGGATTTAGTTTTTGTTTTCAGCTGCCATCTTTTACATTTGTCTGCCTGCTTAAGAAAAATATGAGTAGAGGAAAATAGGGAAGCCAATTGCTTGATTGGATGCATTGGCACTTTAAAATCACTTGATTGAGTATTCATTTCAGCATTTTTAGAGTAGATAGGAGTGTGCGAATAAGCTCGGTACTATGAGCATTTTTTTAGCAATCTATATTTTTCATTTTCAGCTTAGTTTCAGTTTTCAGTTTGGAGCATATACAACTTTGGGTTTTCAACGGACGCATGATACAAGTTACATTTGGAAATTTACGTTTGGGAGAAGATCAATGGATAGACATTTGGTCTACTCTTCTTTTCTACCTCACAGGGAGGATAACATCCCCGTTGGAGCCAACTGTTAGCACCATGATTTTCATAGCTAAGAGTGCTTCACCACACATAGGATTCTGTCACACAGTGGATTCGTCACGCAGTGGATTTCATCGCATAGTGGATTTCATCACGTAGTGTATTTTTTCACACAGTGGATGTTTTCACATAGAGGATGTCATTGCACAATGGATTTTGTCGCGTAGTGGATTTCATTGCACATAGGATTTTTTTGCGCAATTGATTTCATCGCGTAGTGGATTTCGTCACGCTGTGGATTTCATCACACATAGGATGTTGTCGCACATGCGATGTCATATTGCATTGGATTTTGTCACGTGGTGGATTTCATCGCGCAGTGGATTTTCCTACGCACATGCTACAGGTTGCATTGCGCAAATTACTAGTTTAGTAATCCACTTCAAGATCAATTTCAGACAAACTGGAGAGGAAGTTTGAAAATCCCTGAGAGGTTTTTGTTGAGGACAAACTAAATAATAAAATACTCTCTCAGAGTTTCCAAATGTGTCATGGATTGGGATATTTGAAGGAATCTTTGAGCCCTAATTTTCAGTTTTCATGATTTCCTGTTCGAGACATGTTTTTACGACACGTATTCCAGTCAGCTGGGGACAAATTTCAATAAATAGAGAGAGGTTTTTCATGAAAATGAGCTTAAATACAAAAACCGTTCTCATATTTTACACAACTATTACATTTTGAGAATTAAAAGTGGAATTGGGAAGCCCATTTTTCATAATTTCGACTCTTGAAAAGCAGGAAATAAGTTAAAACATGTCATTGTTGTTTGTAACGGTTTCTAATTTGGGAAAGGGGTTGGAGTTTGAGGTGGTGAGCTGTAAAGGTCCTATAGTTATATATATTTCATGGTATGAGAGTAGAGAGGGGTTGGTCGACAAACTAGTGTAGACAGTGTCTATTGAATGTAGTTTGAGCTCGATCAAATTTAATGCAAAAGTCCTGAAGCTTTTGTGAAAAGATTCTAATTGTAGTAGTTGGATGTATGTTTTACTTTATTTGCATACATACTTCCTGTATTCTTTATTCATATCTATTTCTGTCTAAATAGGAACGTAAGGAACGTATTTTCGAACCTGGGATTCACTGCGCAGTGCCCTGGGATTCACGCCATTTAGACAAACCGTTTTCTTCTAAGCTAACTCTAAATTCATCCTCGGCGGTGCTCCAAGTTTGTTTATGTGTTTTTCTCCCACCACACACTATGATTTTACACTGAAGATCGTTTCTCTCTTATCCTTTATTCTCTCAAGTTCAGTCACCAAGCCATTCATTTCTATCGTTTCCTTGAATCAACTCCATTGCCCAATGGTACTTTCTCTCTCTCTTGTCCTACCATCCATTTTAAAACAAAAATAAACTTGTCCTATTACAGAATTTGACCTCTGTGCATTTATTGATGAAATATTTGAGTTATTACCA
>CBVK0103551322.1:0-12349 GCA_900067695.1 Picea abies
TTTTTTAAATAACCCTACCACGGTGCACCATTTTTTAGAGCAATGGTGCACACCGATGCGCTAGTATTTAACTAGCGCATCAGGGTATATATATTTTTTGAAATAACCTTACCACAATGCACCATTTTTCAGAGCATCGATGCGTCCATAGTAGAAAACACATTGGTGCGTTATGTATTTATAAAAGCACCATAAAAAAACATCCACTAAAATTTCTGCCCGCTTGCCTTCGCTATAAACAAATTTTTGGGCTATTTTTATAGGGGCTTCTGCCAAAACCTCCACTAAAGGGTCTTTTCCTTGTAGTGTAGGTTGGGTTAAAAGGAAAAGTTCCAGACAAAGCCAAGTGGTACTCCAAGGAGAAAGTTGAGGAAATATTTCCTCATCTCCTTCAATAAAAGATTTTGAGGAACAAAAACCTCTCAAATTGGGGAGCAATGATATGAAATCTACTACTCTAATAATTTGTAACCCATTTTGGTACTCTTTGCGGTGGAAAATTAGAGCCATGGTCTTGTTAGGCCCATCTTAGAGATATAATTTGTTTTTGATGATTTGGGGTCCTAAAACTTTCAACTTTAAACTATTTTTTGGGTCAAAACTTTGTGTACAATGTTTCCAACCCCTTAATGATGTTTTACTCATTTAACAATTATTCATAGGGCACATTGTCCATTGTAACTCCATAGTGACTATATTTTTTGTTCTTGCATTATGTGTGTGTGTGTGTGTGTGAAGAAAATAGAAAGACACAATGCTCATTTTCTCTAAGATGTTCAATATTTTTTCCGAAGGTGGAAAAATCTATCATAACTTAGTAGTCAACCCATAGTGAGGACAACCATTAAATTTAATTATTACTTAACATTTAATTATAATGAACAAACCAAAAATATCATATCACATTACAATTTTTATATGGTAATCTTTATCATTATTAAGAATTAAGAATGTAGTTTCATCATTATTAAAGAATGTAATTACAAGAACCAACAATATGCACCATGCAACTAACCAATAATTACAATATTTTAAATAAGCAACTAACCAATAACCAATAATTACAAGATTTTAAAAATAAATGGTATATTAATTAGGGGAGACAAATTAATAGATTTTAAATGAATGAATGATACATTATTTACTAGAAACAAATGTCATGGTTGGTAAAAACATAGAGCGGTCTAATTATGAAAGTTCACTGAGTTTCGTGCTCGCCGAGGTTTTTGGCAGAAGGGATTCGAATCTTTATGGTACAAACATCCACTTCAGTTCGAAAATAAGGCACGGGAATAAAGTTTTTTATTCAAGAATATTCTGTCCTTTAACATAAATTTAAACGTATTTAATTCATATAAAATAGCCCTGAGCGTTTCACCGATCATGATAACGCGGACGCTTCAACCGTTAAGGAAGCCTCATGTAGAAAGGATAAACTTAGCAGTTTATGTATACGTGTCAGTTTCATGATGGACAAAACACATTCTTGATGAGATGACAGCTGTCTTTTTGCTAATGGTTCGACAAAGGGGTACGCTGTATTGACCACAGGTTGGAGTAGCAAAGTATGGGAGGGCCTCAGCAGAGATTCGTAGTTCGGTTTTTGCATTCGTCGCGGGGAAGATTTAAACTGCACAAACTCCAAGGCATTCGAAATTCAGAACTTTTAGAAGGATCTTAGCTCTGGAATGGCGGAAGCCGGAGTTCTTGGGACGAGGAATCGTTGCGGAACCTTGAATTTCGTCTGAAACGACTGTAAAATGAAGTTTAGGGGATCAATTAGCTGCCACCAGCGACTCGGTGGAAGTCTTAGTCGTACTGCGTGAATTTCCCGGTAAGCGATTGTGTAGCTTTGGTTTTGTCTCGGAAGTATGATGTGTTTTATGCTCATTTGGCAGATTTTGTGCGTAAGGGGAAAAATGTTGGCGTGTGTTAAATTTGGCTGTAATTTTGTCTGATCGAAGAAAGCGGCTTTGTTCCATGTACGAAAGACTGAATTTGGGCTCGTACAGTAGCAATATCGTTGTTTCGGTAAAAATAAGTCGATTAATCTGTTGTAGATGGAAAGCACAAAGAATGCCTTGTTGATTTTACTGCAATTGATAAAAATATGTGCGTTCTTATCAATTTATTATGTAGAAGTTGATTTTGGATGAGTAAGAGGTTTTCTGGAGAAATCTGGTTTGAGATGTTGAAAACACCCCCTTTTTCCTGAAATTTGCTCTATTTTGATGAAAACTTAGTTTTAGTGATAACTGTTATAATTTGTTGAAACCCTAGGTATATCTGTCGTAATTTGATGAAAACCTGGCTATTTTACTTATATTTCTTTTCATTTGGTGAAAACATTTCAAGTTCGCTGGCATTTAATTCTCATCACGCCAAATTGAAGATTTGGTAGCTTATCTGTGCTGTAGAAAAGCTGTTTCTGCTAGAGTCAGAGTAATACCTTCCAGTTAACGGCAGGGAGGAAAACATAGAATTTATGCATTTCTGTGAAATTATTAGATATGCTTGTAATTTCATTTAGAGTTTCTTGGAAAGCAGAGGAGGGCCTCTATAACACGAGTTTTCTATTTTCTCTGCTGAGAAATTTTCCAGGCGTTGACAAAGGCCAAAGAGGAATAATTAAATCAAAAGAAAGTGTCCAGGACTAAATTATTCTTACAGAAGCTGTAGCCCAATGCAGGATATCTCATTGTAACAGGGTCTGTATCAGTCCAATGTATCAGGAATTCTTTCAGCATCTTTGGCCGCTCAGATTTGAACGAAACCCTAAGCAGGATGCCAAAGCTGAAGCAGCCAGTATTTCTAACATAGCAAATAATTACTGTTTTGTAAGAACAAACAAGAAGTCTCACCAAGAAAGGTTGGGAGTGTGGGAACTTTTCTGGCGGATATATCAAATTGAAACAACCAGCATCTTTAGGTCCGAAACCAATAGCAAGTTGGAAAAGACACCAACAAGTAAGCCTCCCCAGAAAAATTACATTGGCAATTATGAAAAAGAGAATAATAGCAACCCTCTGCAGAAAAGTTTTGGAGTTTGGGAACGTTTCTGGCGAGTACATCAAAACGAAACAGCCAGCATCTCCAAGCAAGGAACACATAGCATTTGGGAACATTTCTGGCGGATACATCAAAATGAAACAGCTAACATCTCCAAGCAAGAAACGCACAGCATTTGGGAATATTTCTGGTGGACACATCAAAATGAAACCACCAGTCTCTCCAAGCAAGAACCACAAAGCATTTGGGAGCATTTCTGGCAGATAAATCGAAATGAGACAGCCAGCATTTCCAAGCAAAAAACTCATAGCATTTGGGGACATTTTTGGCCGATACATAAAAATGAAACTGCCAGAATCTCCAAGCAAGAAGCATATAGCAAGCTGGGAAGGACACAGTCAAGCAAGCCTCCCCAGAAAAATAACAATAGGAATTGGGTAAAAGAAAATAGCAGCAAGCCTCCACAGAAAAGGTTTGGAGTTTGGGAACATTTTTGGCAGATACATCAAATCGAAAGAGTCAATGACACCATCCCTAAGCCAGAGAGCGATAGAAATCATGGAAGAATAAAGAACAGAAAACCTCAGAAAGGTAGGCTTGGGATTTGGGAACATATCCAGGGGATGAGTCTTCCATGGAACGCTAAATCTGGCGAACAAGCCAGAAAGGTGGAATTGAAACAGCTTGAAGTAGTAGATTCAGAATTTTCCATGCCATCATTCACACCTTACATGGCTAAGCTACCTTGGCATAGAGGTCCCAGAGCATTTCTTTCACAACTGTTTCCTCGTTATGGTAACTATTGTGGGCCGAATTGGTCAAGTGGGAAGGACCGAGGTGCTCTTCTCTGGGACAAGAAACCAATTGATTGGTTGGACTATTGCTGTTATTGCCATGATATTGGTTATGATACACATGATCAAGCTGAGATGTTGAAAGCAGATATTGCTTTTCTTGAATGCTTGGAGAAAACTCAGATGAAGACAAAAGGAAATCCTCTCATTGCCGAATCTTACATATCAATGTGTATAACAGGTAGCTTTTCCCCCCTTGTCTTTGCAATAAGTTCTGTTCTATAATCTGAATGTATTACATAGTCCCACAAAAACCTTGAATAATCTTTGCAACAACTGTCGCCTGAAAGGTAGTCATCATGGTTCGTATCATTTAGATTAGATAAGCACGGTGATTTTTGTTTGAAGTTCATTCTCCAACTTTTAAATCCTTGATGTTAAATGTTGCAAACCGTGACTTGGTAGAGCTGTTGTTTGAACCTTCAGGCCTGAGGAACATCCTTATACCTTATCGGAAGCAGCTTTTGAAGCCGATGCAAGCAAAAAATATTTTGGCCAGTAAAATAAGTCGCTTGAATAGCAGAAACAATGCTGTACAGCATCAATGATCACCCTCAACAGTGCATTTCTGATGTCTTATGAAGCAGCATTTGCGGAAGAAATCACTGCTAAGAAAGCTGTCTCTTTGTATTTTATGTTGATAGTTTTTGAATAGTGTATAGGTCAGAGGCTTTTTGTTAAAGAAGCTATTTCTTTGGGTTGTGTACTGAAATTATTGGAGCAGCATTTGAAGTGCTGTCTGAGGACCCCTCTCTTTGTATTCAATGCCAATGAAACAGAAGACAAAGAAGGGAGGCTATCTCTTGGCGAATGTAAAAATCAAAGGTGCATATTTCTTCACATTGCCCCTCTATTGCCTTGGCTCCATTTGAACAATTCTCCAGGTGTGCAGTGATCAAATCTGAAGAGAAAGGCTTCTTCGAATACAGCCAGTCATTATAATCAACCTTTGTAAATTTTGGGGCTTCTTTAAGTACAGCAGTACAGCCAGTCAGGCTCTAGCTGTTAGGTTTTAAGATTTTAGTTTTGTTGGAGCATATTTACGAGAAACAAAATTCTCAAATTTATTTTGTCTGGCCTTCATTGAATGTGATTGCTTCTTGTCAGCGTTAAAAAGTTTTTTCTCAGACTGGAATAATTGCATTTAGTAAAAGAGAAATTTGTAGTATGCGGGACACTAAAGACCTACTAGGAGGTAGTAGAATTGAACAAAGATCAAACTAGTCCGTATTAAAAGAAACATGTGATCTTTTAACAGATTTCTGTTTTGGAAAGGCAACATCAGCATCAAAATTTATTCAAGAGAATGGACTTTAAAAGTCTAGCATGACAAACATCACCATCGTAAACGGTCTTGAAGGTTACAGAATCTTATGCCTGAAGGGACTTGCATAAGCTACAGGAAATTGGTAATTTGGGTTGGCAACCCTAGGTGCCATAAGGCTGAAGAAAATGTCATTCCTGAGATAGCAAGTTCAAAGGTACTGGTACTCGAAACTTTGAAAGTGGCAAGTGCCATAAAGAGAGTGCAAATATGGAAAATGGCAGGAAGTTAATATGTGGACACACTCAACCACTTTTGGTGGAAATTATTACAGTTCCATCGATTGATAAGAATTTTGACCATGGAACTTTGCCCTTAGGGGTTTTGTTTCATTTTAAGACAACCTAAATTGTGGGAATTTTAGAAAAATCCTTGCTTGCCTGAAACATCCCTGGTTTTACTGGGTTAGCCTTTGTTCCTTAAAGAAAGGAAGGGGCTTGCTTCCTTTGTCCAGGAAAGGATTGTAATGAATCGGGGCAGAACTTTGGCTTGCAAGAAAAACTAGAATCGCTGCAAAAGTTGAGTTTTTCCACTTTTTAAGTCACTTCTGGAAAAGGGACTGAAAGGTGAAAATTGCAATCAATGTTGCCATTCTAGAAGATTAAGGCATATAGTTTGTAGGGATATAAATACCAAAGGTTTTGCCAGAAAGAAAGGAGGACCAAACCAAAACTACTGATGGAGTGAATCTTGGGAGCAGATATGGGAAATCTGAAGAAAAGGTGACTCAGACATTACATTCGAAATTTGGTAATTGAGAGGAGAGTAGCTTATATATCTTGGTTGATTTGGACAAATTCAATTACTATAAGAAACTTCTAATAGTTGATATAAGTATATTGTTCATTGCTATAAAATCTCTTTCTCTTCCTTAGGCATGTCGGGAGAAGGGTAAGCAAGCCTTATGTGTTAATTTTCTAATCCCGGCACCTAGGTAAATTGTTTACTAGTGATTTCCTTGCTGTAAATCAAATTAGCAGCTCACAAAAGAAACCAAATATCATACAAAATACACAAAGATATTCTTCCCTTCAAATCAGCTTATCATTAGAATAATATCACAGTTTACAAGGGCTCCCAAACCTAGGAAAATGGCCTACAAAGAAATACAGAAAATTATAGATGGCACCTGCAACCTTAACAACTCCTCCTTGGTTGTACGGCCCTGTACTTTCACTTTTCAGACTTGTACGCACCTGTCTTCACTAAAACTCACGTACATACATGCTTTCCTATAATGAAATCCATGTACATACATGCTTTCCTATAATGAAATCCATGTACATACATGCATATCCTCATTATGAAGTGCATACAACTCCGTATTGTTGTCGTGGCTCTGAAATCTATCAGATCTCCTTGTCGTTGCCCCTGTTCTCCTCCTTCACCTTGACCTGTACCGATTTCTAGATAAAAGTCCTTCTCCACCTATCCAAGATCTCCTTGAATCACAGTCCTTCGTGATCCAACCTTCTATGTGAAAAGTATCAAGTGTCTCCTCCTTCACCCTTGCCATGCTTTTATAATATTGAGTTATGACCTAACTCTAATCTCCAAAGTGATTGACAGATGAGATTAAATTTCACCTCACTTGAGATCAATGGCTAAGATTTAATTTACTAATGCTAATAACTTTAACATTTCATTAAATAAACTCAACTAATTAATAAAAAAACTTTACTTTAATAATTCATTTAATTTAAGTAAATTACTAAGGTAGAAGTCTTTGGATGACTTCCACACGTCTAGACACTTAGACTTGTGTAGAAGTATTCGTCTGATGCTACAAACATCAACACTCCCTCTTAGCGAGGAATGTATTCTGCACCACTCCAAGTTTGTCCCTCAAGAATACAAACTTCCCTTTAACCAAGGGTTTGGTCAAAATGTTTGCAACTTGCTCATATGTGGAAACATACTTAAGCTTGTCTACTCTCTTCTGGATCCCGTCTCAGATGAAATGATATATGATCTCAGTATGCTTGGACCTGTCATGGAATAGTGGATTCTCAGAGAGTTTGATATAACTTTGATTATCACAGTATATTACTGTGGGCTCCAGCCTCCAACACCTGATCAAATAAACCTATAAGCAATTTGCGAAGCCGGAAGTCTGCTTCCTGCTGAACCATGTAATCATTGTTGATCCCAAGTTGAAGCAACACCTTGAGGTTCTCTTTCTATCTACTGCACTCCTCGCCCAATCTGAGTCTGTATATCCTTGTAGCCTCACTCCATCACCTCTAAGATACCTCAACCCATACTCCACTATATCTGTCAAGTACATGAGCACATGCTTCGTTGCTATCCAATGCACTTGCCTCGACTCCACCATGAATTGACTCAAGGTGTTGACAACAAAACAAATATCTGGCTTGGTGTTGACCAAATACAACAAGGATCCTATCAACTACCTATATATTCTGGGATCCACCAATTCTAAATTTTAAGTGACAACCTTCTTCAGGTTGGTAACCATAGGTGTAGCCACCGGTCTACACTCCTTTATTCTGAATCTCCTCAAGATCTCCATTGTGTACTTCCTTTGACCAACAAAGATCTCTCTCGATATCTGTCTTACCTGATAGTTTAGATTTATGTGGTGAGAGTTATGTTTATCAGAAGTTTTCGGAAGAACCCCAGTGTTCTCGATTGGTTTCATATCCACAACAAGATCCATCTTCAGGACAAAAAAGCCTAAGAAAAAATACAAGAGATGATCAATAATAAGTACTAAAGTGGAGCAAAGGGAACCTTAAATGTCGGCTAAGTGAAACCCTAGAATTTAATAAAAATTAATAATATATTCTATCTTAGATCGATAAAACAAATCGGTAAGAATAATAAGTAAAGGATGTTATAATTTTTTTTGTTTATTATTATACCAAGTGGTAAGTTTAAGGAAAGGTGAGAGGAAGGTTAATCAAAAAAGTATTAGTAATGTTATTGGTATTATTAAGTTAGTTTAGTTATTAAATTAAATTAATTTTTAATTTTAATAGTCTAACCTATCAACTACCTATATATTCTGGGATCCACCAATTCTAAATTTTAAGTGACAACCTTCTTCAGGTTGGTAACCATAGGTGTAGCCACCGGTCTACACTCCTCTATTCTGAATCTCCTCAAGATCTCCATTGTGTACTTCCTTTGACCAACAAAGATCTCTCTCGATATCTGTCTTACCTGATAGTTTAGATTTATGTGGTGAGAGTTATGTTTATCAGAAGTTTTCGGAAGAACCCCAGTGTTCTCGATTGGTTTCATATCCACAACAAGATCCATCTTCAGGACAAAAAAGCCTAAGAAAAAATACAAGAGATGATCAATAATAAGTACTAAAGTGGAGCAAAGGGAACCTTAAATGTCGGCTAAGTGAAACCCTAGAATTTAATAAAAATTAATAATATATTCTATCTTAGATCAATAAAACAAATCGGTAAGAATAATAAGTAAAGGATGTTATAATTTTTTTTGTTTATTATTATACCAAGTGGTAAGTTTAAGGAAAGGTGAGAGGAAGGTTAATCAAAAAAGTATTAATAATGTTATTGGTATTATTAAGTTAGTTTAGTTATTAAATTAAATTAATTTTTAATTTTAATAGTCTAATGGAAAGTGTTAATGTTAAACACATTATTAATACATTAGGAATTAGTGCAAGTTCTTGAGTTTCCTAGGGATCCAACTTTACAATTTACTATCTTCTTTCCCGAATGAGAGGGATCCAATTTTCACTAATTTCCAAACTGTTGTCTCTGTTTAGGTTATTGGGATTCTTGATGATTTCAATTGCTTCCCTAATTTGTCGTTTAAGGAGGTGGTTTTCTCTTGCTAAGATTTTGGTGTCTTCTAAGCGCACATGGTGCTTTGTTGTGAGAGAGTGCTCGGCTAATGCTGAGATGCGAGTTCATTCATTCTTAATGTCAGCACCGTGCTCTTTAATCCTAGTGTGAAAGTTCATTCATTCTTAATGTCAGCACCGTGCTCTTTAATCCTAGTGTGAAAAGAGCGACCTATTTCTCCAATGTAGCATTTGCCACATGAACATTCTATTCTGTATACTCTTTTGCATTTATGTTGGTCAAGTTTGTCTTTAACTGATCTCATATTTTGTTTGATGGTATCAAGTGGTCTGGAAGAGGTCTTAATATAACCCCAAGAAATAATATATCAAGCCAATGTCCTTCATCTCGAACTCTGTAGCCAAATCTGCTTTGCACCTTGCTATAAGCTCCTTTTACACCTGCGAGAAACAAATAATCCAGATACAATAGCAAGATGAGAGGATCAGTCCCAACAAGTATGAAATACAAGTTAGGATCCGCCTCACTCTTTTTGAAGCCCATACTCTGCAAGTATCCATCAATCCTGGAATACCATGCCCTGGGTTCCTGTTTGAGTCCGCATAAGGATTTCTTAAGCTTGCACACACGAAACTCCCTCCCATGTACCTCAAAGCTCAGAGGTTGCTCTATATATACTTCCTCCTCAATGATCTCATTGAGGAAAGTTGTCTTCACATCCATCTGGTGAATCCTCCACCTCATAACTGAAGCAATAGAAACAACAACTCGAATAGAAACATACATGGTGACTGGAGAAAATGTCTCCTCATAATCCACTCCCTCTCTTTGAGAGAATCATCTCGCCACAAACCTTGCCTTGAAATTCTCAATGTTTCCATCTGTAACATGCTTGATCTTGTAGAGCCACCTGGAACTCACCGCTGACTTCCCCTCTGATCTTAGCGCTATGTCCCACACATGAAGTTGTACTCCTCCACCATGGCATCCCACCAAACTTGTTGATCTGCTGCTTTCTCAAAACTGGAAGGCTCATCATCAATGATGCTACTCATAAGCGTCATATAGTTAGGAAAAATCCTCAGAGGCCTGCTCTCCTTGACTGCACTCCTAGAAGCCTCACTTGCATCTCTTAATCTCTTTAATAACCACTTGGGTCTCCTGACATAATTGGAAAGGGATAACTCCTCCTCCCCACCTAAAGTTTGACTTCCTGAACTGGAAGTTGTTGAACACTACTCATCCTTCGTAGCCTCCTACTCCTCGTCCTCTGCCACTGTTGGTGACTCCTGAGATTTCCTAGATGTCAAGTTCTCCTCAAACTTAACATCTCTTCTCACAACTGTCTTCTGGTGTGCTGATATGAAGATCATGTAAGCCTTTGAGGTCTTGTTGTACCCCACAAATATAACCTTTTGTCTCGAAGGCTCCAACTTCGTCCCCTTCTCCACATGCACATGGATGTAGATTGGACAACCAAAGATCCTCAAGTGTCCTATCTCTGGCTTCACTCCTGAGAATGCCTCCTTCAGGGTCTTGTCCCCCAATATCTTGTAAGGACTCTTGCTCTACACATATATTTCTGTGTTACATGCCTCTTCCCAAAGAAACATAGGTAGATATTGATCATGCATCATAGCCCTGGCATAATCGATGATGGAATGGTTCTTTCTCTCCATAACCCCATTCTGTTGAGGGTAGTAAGAGTCTATCAACTCCCTCTTGATCTCTGCCTCCTTGCATAATGTTAGATTTCAGGGTAATTTTAAATTTAAATAGTTTCTTTTAATTTCAAAGCTAAAACACCTTAGATCTGAAGCATATAGAGATCTAAAAAAGGCAGTGGCAGTAGAAGAAGACAAACATTAATAGATCTCAGATCTTGAAACTATAATAGTAGTTCTAGAAGAAACAGTAACAACAGATTAGACAGTGCTCATTCAATACTAGTGAACTCAAACTAAATGCAATAAACTCAGATCTCAAACATTTATGAAAAGCTTCTTCTATATTCAAAACCAGAAGACAAATGACCTAGTTCATAGTGTTATCAGCTCTCTTGATCAACACAACAACAGATCTATAACTGTAGATTCTATAACAGTTCTGGTACAAACAATAAACAAGGAGCACATACAATAAATCTAAACACTGCTTAATCAATAGGACAAAACTCAGATCTGAAAAATTAGAAGCAATAAGTAGAAAGCGTACCTGGTACCAACCCTACCTCTGAAGATGATACACAGCCACAGAAGGGATGAGTCTGAATGGTATGCTCAGACAAAGGTTCAGTTCATGATCTATACAAGATCTTTTATGCCAAGAATGAAAGAACTTACAAGCCACTTAGTCAATAGGTTTGGGAATAAGACCACTAAGGAAATAGATCAAAACCCTCAAAAACAAAACCCTTTCACATGGAGACTTTCAGATCTGGAACACTGCTCTAGATATAAATAGTCAATAGGTTTGGGAATAAGACCACTAAGGAAATAGATCAAAACCCTAAAAAACAAAACCTTTTCACATGGAGACTTTCAGATCTGGAACACTGCTCTAGATATAAACCCTTGTTACCACAGTAGGCTCAAAACCTCATACACAAATGCTATAACATTTATCAGCTGGCTAGGAGAGGACGCGGCACCTAAATGGAGGCCACGACAACCTGTATGAGGGGTGTCTTGCACAACAGAATATACACGACAGTCTTCAGTCTCAGCAAGTGCAACCACGGTACCACAATAAAGGAGGTTGCACCAGGAATAGAGCACACAGGAGGGCTGCGGCTGTCCTTCAAGGAAGCCTAGCCACAACAGCAAGATAAGAGGCCACGCCAACAACAAATCAACAACAACAGAGGAGGACAGATCACTTCAACATCAAAGACATGCAAACGGACCACTTCAACAGCAGATCCCAAACTGAGGCCGCAAGCTCTAGGAGGCTCCATGCTAACATAACAATGGATAAGGGTGAAAGAGATATCTTTTGGTAGAGGGGAGGGTTTATTTTATAGTAAAAAGTTAGGGCAAGGTTAGGGTTTAGGGTTAGGTTAAGTTGTATCAATAAGTCACATGTTTAAATTGTAAATTTAAACATGTGACAATTATCAATATTAAACTTTAGAAACATAACCCCCAATAAACCAATAAAAACCCAAAACCAAATAAACAAAGCCCACAACATGGATAAGGGGGGTTTGCCAAAAGCCCACAACCAATTTAAACAAAAGCCCTCAGCCAAATAAACAAGGGTAAGGGGGTTTACAAAGTGGCTTTACTCATTCCTTCAAATCATATGGTGAACCTATTACTTTATCATCACTGCATATGGGACTTATCCCTCTTGTG
>CBVK0103551344.1:0-10907 GCA_900067695.1 Picea abies
TCAAGTCTACCAAATACTTGTTTATTATGATAACATAAGGTAATGATTGCACTAGAGGACTTGGACTCGAAAATACTGTAAAATAGAATTAGAAAGTGGGTTTTCTTCGGGAAGAAGTTATGAAATTGAAGAAAACAAAGGATCCTAATAAGCTTGGACAACATACCCAAATAATTTATCAAATCCAACTTTGGGTTCTATCAAGTTTGGGAGGACTTATGCAGTGATCATGTACGCAAAAGTGGATCCAATGACCATTTTGGATTCATCAAGTTGCACCTTAACTACATTCTTTGAATTTAATAGGAACCCACACTTAGTATTTTCGGTAGTCACACTGCCACACAAAATGCTTAAATGGCATAAGCTCTTCCTTTCCTTGGGAAACATATCCAACTCTCGAAATCAATTAGATTAGCTTGTTGCAAAGGTTTCCTAGTTATTTAATAACTAAAGTTGATAAACATGTAGATTTTTTTTTATGGCTGACTCACTAAAATAGGTGAATACACCGAAGTTGTAAGTACACTACAATTCAAATTTTAAGACAACAATCATTGCTCCCAAAGAAGAAAACGAAATTCTACATCCTAGTATGAGGGATACGTGTAATGTATGTCTACATGTCTATGTGACATGTGGCATGAGGTAACCCAATGTAATATTTACAAGAAATTTAAGAAAAGAAAACCAAAAATTAATATACACAGACATGACTATAGATTCATTTTAACTCGTGAATCTTTAAGAATTGAAAGATTTGTGGAATTTGCATCTCAATTTCTTTACGATCCATCTTGGTACTTAATAAATATGAAGTTTAAGATGAATATACTATGATACTTAAAAAAAGGTAAACAATCTAATTCAAGTTCAAAGATCTAAACAATCAGAGCTGACCAATGACTGTAACTAGTGAAAATAATAAACATTGACTATATTTTCTCTATGTAAACAAATATTGCATAACTATGAGTTATAAAACACCTTTGATTCAGTTTAATTACATGCACGGTAATATTTGTATGTGATTTTCGATTATGTTTTCCAAAAAGTTTAGCATCAATACCACATCTTTCTTTACCATTCATAGCATAGATCTAAGTCAGAAACATGTAGCAACCACTCAATGTCTACATAGGTCCAATTTGAGTGCATATCAAGAAGAACAATGTAATTTAAAGTTGATATCATAATCTAATAAAAATGTAGACTTCTTCTTGGAAAAATGACTATTAAACACAAATTACTCAAATAGATCAAGTTCTAGGAAAATTGTACGACACATAGATAACTAGGATGATAGGACGATAAATTTTACTTCAAAATATGAAATCCTAAGGAAAATTTCCAGAAATTGGGAGTTTCAAAGTTATTTTCCATCATTAAACCATTGAATATCAACCATCATGAAACTATTGAATGTCAACCAACATACTTTATCTCCTTGAATTTTATATTTTATATTATTCAATGTCGATCTCCATCTTAAACAAGGCTGCGTGGTAGTTGAGTCCCTGTCAAGGAGGTTAGAAAGCAAAACTTGAAAAATGGGGTCGAAGTGTAAATGAAATGAAGTGTTTGGTGAAAAATGTATATGAGGGAAATGTTGTGTGCAAGGTGCATAATTTGGAATATGGGGCAAAAGTAAATGACGGTTGGCAGGCCGAGCACCATCTAATTTTGGAAATTATATAGCAAACATTTTTTTTTGAAAGTATATAAGAAAGTAAAATATTTGTTGACAGTGCAAGATTAAATTTGGAAATTTAAATTCATTTTCAATGTGGACTAGTGAAAGATAAAAATATATGATGACATAAAATTAATAGGAGATAAGAAATATAAAAAATTTAATGTATTTGTGAACATTTTCCATACGGGCTGCTGAAGGATAAGAATAAAAGTCTAACATATTAAAAATAAATGCATTTGTTATACAGTGGACTGAAAGATAAGAGTAGAGTCTTTAGGATATAAAAATGTAGATGCATTTTTATTTGAAATCTGTCAAAAAATAGAAGTTTGTTACACACCACTGCAAATTTTGAAATATACAAAAAAAACGAAGTGTGTTACATATAAACCGGAATTTCAATGCGTTTGTCATGTAAACTGGGATTGGGGCTCCTGCAAACCATTAGAGAAATATTTACAAGAAATGAGATTGTGGAAAGAAGATAGAGTGCAACAACTGCAAAAGAAAATAAATGGAAAGGTATAAGTCTTTGCCTATACATGTTTATTTAAGAAAGTGGAATAATTGGGTTGAGAAACAAAGAAAGATGGGATGAGTAAACTTACAGTGAGGGTACATATGAGCACTTTGGCTATTTGCTTGCGAATTCCCTTTCATTGATGTCAGTGACGACTGTGGTTTCAAGGATGTTCTCCACGGCAGCTGGAATGCTGACAACTGCCTGTTGTCTTTCGTTGGCGGCCTGTTTCAATTGCCTTTCGACCCATTCTTCAATGTATGCTCTCATTGGGGTGACGTTGATCTCATTCTAGATCTTGATGTTGAAAAGATCGTTTTCTAATTCCTGGAAGTCGATAGAAATATTAGAGAGAGCCTGATGAATTTCCTCATTCTTTACTGCATATTTGACCAGCCAGTGATGGACGTGAGTTTGATCAAATTGAAGGATGCCGTAAAAATTTTCCAGAGAGAAGGTCTTCAACATAGAAACTTGTTTATTGAACTCTTCTTTGGTTAAGGGAAAGGAGTTTGCGATTAAGAGGGGGTCTTGGAAGTCGTTTGTTTTCCCGACTAAGTCTATATTTGACATCTTTGTGAATAATTTATCTTTCTTCGATATGAATTGTTCACATGACTGAACAATGAGACACAGGTTGTTTACTTTTTCTTTCCAACATGCATTCAATTGGCCGATCCAGTTTTTGGATGGAAGATCTTCTTCTCTTCTTTTTGTTTCTGTCATATTGTTGACAATCTTGCCAAAAGGGATGACCATTTTTAAGAAGAAATTTTCTTCATATTTTAATTCAACTTGCAAAAGCTCGAGCAAGCTATGTGCCTTGGTTCCAAGGAAATCAATGGTTTGTGATCTTTTCCAGGCATCGGTAACCAGTTCCATTCTTTTTATGATATTGTTTTCCACATATCCTTTACAGGATGTGAGAAGGGTGGAGGGTGCTTTTACATTGGGTGCAGGGGTGCCAGGCATGGCTATTGCCAGAGGATTGACAAGAAATGGCATAGGAAAGAAATCGTCTTCCAATTCCTTGACTCGGTCCTTCAGTCTAGCATTGTGGGTCTCCATGCGTTCAATGGATTCATGAAGTGATTCTCCGGTGTTGGATCCATCTTCATCAAAATTTTGGGCAACAGATATGTCCATTGGATGGCTATGGTGGATGGCATCCTCGGGCTGATCAAAGAAGGGGAACATGGCATCCAGATCAGTGTCAATTTCCATGTTCTCACTTTGAATTACCGGGTCTTCTGCCTGCCCCACATTTTTTTTTCTCTTCTTCTCCATTAGAAGCTTGTGAGAACTATCAATTTTAGAGTGAGGAGGGTCGTTATCTCCTCCTCCGTTTGAATAATTATGGGTTTCTTTGTTGTTGTGATGGGCCATTCGAGAGATGCTCCAGGATGTACTTTTTTGAGTGGTATTTGTGGATTGAACACTCTTGTCACTAGGGTCTTTCCCCTGTTGCGTGTACAATTTGGTGCAGCTTTGCACTGTCTCTACGTCGCTGGTATCAGAGGCAGGCTCGTGATTGTCTCTATTTTTGGGAAAGTGTTTATTTACAAAACAATTGCTGAGGCCAAGTGAATGTAAATGTTGTCTAAAAATATCATAGGGGTCGAATCCTTTTATGTGTTCAACATATCTAAGGTTGGAGATACTAAAATGTGTTGTGAAATCATCAAATTTGTTGACATTTTTCAACACGAATTCCCCTATTTTCCAAGGCATAGGAATGAACTGTTTTTTTTTCTTCCTTTGGAATAGATGGAACCAATAGCTGTATTGACGTGCTACTTCTGCAATAAAAATTATGTCCGTAATGTGACATGGAAGGAGAGCATGTTATTCCGTGGAGCCAAAAATTCTTATGACAGTGTAATTGTCCAAATGTTGGACTGTTCCCTATTTGTCCAAAAAATTAGTTGCCTGTTCAGATAAGCAGGGAGCATTTTCTCCTAACAAGAAAAGTTTGAAAATAGACAGGAAGCCATTGAAAACCTCATAAAAACAGTGGGAAGCCTTGTGCTTCCACAAGGCCTGGTACCAGAACGTTACTGGGTGGAAATCGCAGTTGACATTCTTGGACAGAGACAGTTGTGGAAATTGACAAGAATGTGCTATTGCAAAAACTAAATAGGATGACATATAAAACTTCTTTCCCCTTTTGTAGCTTGACAATTGGGAAGAGATTTCATAATAAATTATCCTTCCCCAATAAAAAATGGATTGTTTGTTGACTGTGAAATACAAAATGTAAAGAGCCATGTGGGAAACAGTAGTTGTGGATTCCTGTCCCATTATTCTTGTAAACAGCCAGACAATTTCGCGAAAAGGATTTTTAAATGAACTAACCTGCATGCTTGTAATATCTTCAGGAACTAGATCTGGGTTTTCCAAAAGAAGGGGCAAGAGGTCCAATCCGTTACTATTCTTTGTTGGGAACTATTTGCAATCTTCTCCTTTGAACGTCAATGTTGGCTCGGGCAATTTCAGCATCTGCCGGAAGAGATGAGGTGACAAAGAAACAGAAGAGCGGTCATGCAGTGGAATAATTCTTTTCTTTGCAATAAATTTATCGGTGCACCAAGAGACCAGGTCCTTATAGTCAAAAACCTCAGGGACACAGCCTGCATGAGGAATCTCAGAAATCCAAATTACTTGGTTCTCTGCGGTAGAGGTTGAGTAATAAGAAAATGCCCTGGACCAGTGGAAGTTCTAGTCGTGACGGACGAAGATGTTCACTTTATCTCCACAAAACTGATGCGGAACTGATGCCATAGGTTTATGAGAAAGTTGCTTTGCTGCATATGATGGTTTAAATGAACAGTCACAGCGAATAATGTAACTTTTTTCTAAATCTTGGTTAAATGCTTATGAATGGGAAAGCTCCTCGAGCCTTTCGCTGATTAATGACAATCGGTATTGGTGGTGCATGATGAACTATTAGGAGTAAATTTTATTTATTACATATTTAGAAATGCGAAGGTGGCGGGTACGATGAAGAGAAATTAAGGAATGGAGGTTTCTTGAACGTGTGAAGGCCACGCGGTGTGAAAGGGATTTCATGATTTTGAAATGAACACTTGGAAGGGAAAATATAATCTCCCCACAAATTTTGGTTTAATGCGCATGAATACGAGATTTCCTCGGCCCTTTTGCCCATCAATGACAATATATATGGTTTCTGCATGATGGCCTATTAGAATTAAATGCCAGTAATTCCATATTTAGAAACAAGATATGTCTATATATATAAAAAACTTTATATTTTCTTTTATTGTAGAGAAGTGTGAAGGTGACAGAGACAACGGAGAGCAAGGAAAGAATGGCAAGTTCTGAAAAGCGGTTGGACGTGATTCAAAAAAGGGTTACGGGGATAGTCAGGAAGAGATCATGAAGGGGGAGTTCAACGATCGGTTTGTATATTTGCGGAATTTCAGAAAAATGGCTAAGTATGGAATAGGGAAATTGATAATTGCATGCATAACAATAAGATCTTATATATAATTGCCAACTGCTAATTCCAAAAGGACGTCGGCACAAGAAACAATGACTACGAACTAAATATTTCTTCAACTAGGCAAAGGGACGATTCCTTGAAGAAATTTGAACAAATGGCGAAGTATGGAAAGCGGACAGATGGGCTTCAAAACAGGTTGACAATAGTTCCAGTAAATATGTGAGGAAGCGGTGGTTAAATTGTATTTCTCGAAAGTTTTCAATGCAAAAAATGTGCATCACGGAAAAGGGCATGATAGGTGGACTGTAATACGGAAAAGGGTAAAATTTCATGTTTCAGAATTTTTGAATGCAAAATGTGTAAAATGGAAAAGATCATGAAAAGGGCATGATAGGTCGACCATAATACGGAAAAGGGCATGATCTAAGAACGGTTGCAAATTTGTATATTTGTCAATTTGTATATAGCAGAGCTACGAATGTTGTTTGAAGGTCCTGGAAAAGTAGAGGTGCAATGTTGATGCAGCCAGCGGGGTCCTCCTGTCAATTTCTATATGGCGAAACTCTGGGTGGCAGTTGTGAGACAGGGAACAATAGAGGGTCAATTTAAAGAAAGGGGAAGCGGTGGTTGGAAACACGTGAATTGGGAAAATAGAAAGGCGGAAGACATTTTTCGTAAGTGCGAATTCATTTCAAAGAAGCCCCATTGTTGCAAAATCATGATCTAGTAGTTATCATGAAATGCGTTGTTGAAGATTACATTTTATTGCAACATGCGCGTGCAGTTATGTTCTTGATACATTATTCCATGACTGTAACATACCGACTGAAGTAGTGAACTTTGTTTTGTACTAATTAGCATTAAAACTTAATAATTTCATCTCTAGAAACAAGAAGAATGATTTTGCTGGAATAGTTTACATTGGTATTAGTAAACAGAAGATCGAAGAAGTACGAGAGCACCGAAGTATGCCAATTAGAACATGTGTGAAACCCAGAAAAGTGGCAGAGATGAAGAGTCCAAGGCCAAAATTTTGTAATAGAAAATCCATTTAAAAAAATAAGAAAAGTACTGAGTACTGTACATCTATGCTTAGAAATTGGATCTAGTTCTTGGGTTGAAAACATTGAAGGTATCTATGACAAACACAGGCATGAGTTCTGTAGTATGCAAGATCCTTGGATTTTTCTCCTTGATTAATCATCCTCTGCTGAAATTGATATTTTTCAGAAGATTTGCCTGAGGAAGAAGACAAAAATGGTTGCAGGGCAAGTGAAATAGCCCTTAGTTGAAACCAACTCTTCATAGTCGAAAAAAAATTTAGTAGTACAGCTTGCACGTGCAATTACAGAGGCCCAAATTAGTCCATTATGGGCAGAAGGAGATGACTAGTAGGAAAATGGGTTGTAGCAACGAAAGTTTTGCACCTGATACCCGAAAATGTTAAACAATATTTTTTTGGCTTGAAATATATCTCTGGAAGCATCAACATATGATTGCTTTACAGTCAAACTCTTCCACCCAGAATAGACTAATTTGGAACTCTGGAATTCGTACTTTGGCGGTGCAAAGTGGTTGTTGTGTTCAGTGTCCATTTTTTTTTCTAAAACTCCTTTTGGTGTTGTCATGACTACGATCACCGAGTCGAGAAGGTCCATTCGTTATGGTTCATTTCAATTTGGGCCCAGGAGTGGGAATATTTTCTGCGTTTCCACCATCCATTGTCATATCATCGTCCATCAGATCATCTTCTTCTGGCTTGGAATTCATGGCATAATGTTTTGCGACAGACATGACTGGAAGTGGGCAGGTTGACATGACTGGAAGTGGGCAGGTTCTCTGAGCAGCCAAGGTTGGCATTGAATTTTTTGGCTTGAAATATATCTCTCGGTGTACCAAGGGACCATCTCATTTTTTGCTCGTAGCCGAAGAGAGATGAATAGTAAGAATATGCCCTAGAATAGTGGAACCTATGGCCATTATGCCCCAATGTGTTGACTATGTGTGGAGAGAACTGCCGCCACAAGTTATTAAGAATTTCCGTTTTCTCGAGACGATGTTTCAAATGAAAACCGGGGAGGGATAATATAAGCCTCTGCAAAGTCTGGTTGAATGTGTATCAATGGAATATCTCCTCGAGCCTTTCGCTGATCAATGAAAATTTCCAGGGTTCATGTGGAATGAGCTGTGACCATCACAACTCACTAATTGCACAATTAGAAAAAAGTGCGAAGGTGGCGGTGATGAGGAAAAGACATTAAGAATCATAAATTTCTTAAAGGCACCAACCCGTCGGCGGACAAAAAAAAATATTGTGTCGCCTTTGAAATGAATACTTGGAAAGGATAACATACTTGTGCGCAAATCTTCTCCGAAATTCTGGACATTAATGACAACTGTAACAATTGTTGCAGGATGGATACTAGCATTAAAGCTTAATTATTACATATGGAAAGCAGTCATGCGGATTACAAAATAAAAATGGAAGAAGATATACCCAAGATACATGAAGGCCCGATGGCTCTTTGCCTGGCGGACAGGTTCTCGGCCTAGCGGGCTGAAAATTGAGCCTCTATTGTTTTGTGTCCTACAAATAGCACCTACACTTCCACGAGATACAAAATGATAGGTGGAGTTGCGGGTTGGTTGGTTAAACGTGTACTTTTATAAAGTATGGACATCAGATTGTATAGAACATATCCAAATCCGTGATTCCATACTTGGGCACTTTTTGTTTCGCGCGTTCGCGGCCTGGTGGGCTGAAAATTGAGTATCTTTTGTTCCGTGCTCTACAAATAGCACCCACAGTTCCACGATATACAAATTGACAGTGGGAGTTGTGGATATGAGTTTCTATATAAAGTATAGACATGAGATTTTATACCACATATGTGGATCGCTTATTCCATAATTCGACACTTTTTTTATTGAGGGTTCGCAGCCTGGCAGACTGAAAAAATACTGAATATTGTTATGTGTCCTATAAATAGAACGCAGATTTCCATGATATACAAATTGATAGCACGACCTATGGGTTGCTTGGTTGAACATTGCATTTGTATTTTTTTAGAACATATGCAGATTCTTCGTTCCCTGTACTACAAATAGCAACCACATTTTCGCGATATACAAATTGATAGGAGGACCTATGGGTTGCTTGGCTGAACATTGTATTTGTATTGTTCTATAACATATGCAGATTCCTCATTCCATACTTGGGCACTTTTTGGATCGCGGGTTCGCGGCTTGGCGGACTGAAAATTAAGTATCTATTGTTCTGTGTCCTACAAATAGCACCTACACTTCCGTGATATACAAATTTACAAGAAAGCTTCTGGACATAGTCTCTATATAAAGTATGGAATGAGATTTTATACAGCATATGTGGATTCCTCATTCCATACTTACGCAGTTTTTGGATCCTGGATTCGCGACCTGGTAGGCCGAAAATAGAGTCTCTATTGTTTCGTCTCCTACAAATAGCACCCAGATTTCTGCGATATACAAATTGATGTCGGGATTTGCGGAGATGAGTCTCTATATAAAGTATCGACATGAGATTTTATAGAGCATATGCGGATCCTTGTTTCCATATTTAGGCAGTTTTTTGATCGCGGGTTTGTAGTATAGTGGGTTGAAAAAAGAGTCTCTATTGTTCCCTGTCCTACAAATAGCACTGAGATTTTCGTGACATACAAATTGAAACGAGTCACCATGGGATGCTTGGTTGAACATTTCATTTGTTTTGTTCTAGAACATATGTGCATCCCTCATTCCATACTTGGGCACTTTTTTGGATCACGAGTTCGCAGGTGGGCAGGCTGAAAATTAAGTATCTATTGTTCTATATCCTACAAATAGCACCCACACTTCCGCGATATACAAATTGACACACGGACCTGTGGAAATAATCTGTATATAAAATATGGAATGAGATTTTACACAACATATGTGGATCACTAATTGCATACTTAGGCAGTTTTTGGAGCACGCATTGGTAGCTTGGCACACCAAAAATAGTCTATTGTTTCATCGCCTACAAATAGCATCTAGGCTTCAACGATATACAAATTGACAGGTGGACTTGAGTTGCTTCACTGAACATTGGAATTTTATTGTCCCGTTGCGATCCCGTATCAATTTCATAGTTAGCGATTTTTTTTTGTGGGGGGCTCTGGAGTTGTCCGTGACATATAAATTGACACGAGTCACTACGGACTGCTTGGCTGAACATTGCATTTGTATTGTTCTAGAAGATATGTGGATCCCTCATTCCATACTCGGGCACTTTTTGGATCGCGAGTTCACGACCTGGCGGGCTGAAAATTAAGTATCTATTGTTCCATATCCTACAAATAGCACCCACACTTCCGCGATATACAGATTGACACACGGACCTGCGGACAAAGTCTGTATATAAAGTATGAAATGAGATTTTATACAGCATATGCGAATCACTAATTGCATACTAATTGACAGGTGGACTCGGGTTGCTTCGTTGAACATTGGAATTTTATTGTGTCGTTGCAATCTCGTATCAATTTCATAGTTAGCGATTGTTTTTTATCGGAGGCTTTGGGGCTAGTGGGCTGGAAATTGGGCCTCTGTTGTTTCGTGTTGTACAAATACATTGTTCTAAAACATATGCGGACCTATGGGTTACTTAGTTGAACTTTTCATTTGTATTGTTGTAGAACATATGCGGAGTCCTCATTCCATACTTGGGCACTTTTTGGATTGCGGGTTGGCGGCCTGGCGGGCTGAACATTAAGTATCTATTGTTCTGTGTTCTACAAATAGCACCTACACTTTCGCGATATACAAATTTACATGTCGGCTTGTGGACATAGCCTCTATATAAAGTATGGAATGAGATTTTATATAGCATATGCGGATTCCTCATTCCATACTTAGGCAGTTTTTGGATCGTGGTTTCGCAGCCTGACCGACCGAAAATAGTGTCTATTGTTCTGTCTCCTACAAATAGCACCCAGATTTCTGTGACATATAAATTGACAAGAGGAGCTGCGGGCTGCTTGGATGAACAATGCATTTGTATTGTTCTAGAACATATGCGAATCCCTCATTCCATAGATGGGCATTTTTTGGATTGCAGGTTCGCGGCCAGGCGGGCTGAAAATTAAGTATGCGGAACCCTCATACTCACAAGTGGACTCAGGTTGCTTCGTTGAACATTGGACTTTTATTTCCCCGTAGCGATTCCGTAT
>CBVK0103551452.1:0-10482 GCA_900067695.1 Picea abies
GGTGTCATAATAGATTGATTGAGATGTGGACTTGTAGCGACTTGCTTTGTATTTTTCTTATTCTTTTTGATTTTTTGTCATTGATCCTCTCTCTTTAGAGATGATTGATCTATCAAATCATTCTTCTAAAAATATTTCACAAAGTGCCTATATTCATGGCACATTTTTCACTGAATGGAAGCTGCTCATAATCCACTGGTTGAATATGCTTCCAGTCGTTAAGGGTTAACTAAATAGCCTTAGGAAAACCCTTTTCCAGATCCACTTCTACACAAACATGGGAAAAAGCAAACATTCCATCCCTAGGTTCATATATGTCAATATACTTTTGCAAAGTGTTCCCTATGCACCTCATTGTGTGTTTATTCCAACAATGCAACATAAGGTTAGGAAAACAAACCCATACTGTTACTACAGATGGAACATCATTTTCTAGATTAAAATCTAGAGTCCATCGATTCAAATACATACCCTTGGTTTAAAAAGAATAAGGCCCACTTTGAAAAATGAGGCATAACTCTCCTTCTCTTCAAAGAGGAAGGTTTAGAATCCTCTCACACAAAAAAAGTGAGTGGGATTGCCCTTAGTAAAAAATTCCTAGTTCTTTTGCATCTGGATCACCGTAGCCCTTGGAGAAGGCTAGATCCTAGTAAATTGACCTATCAAACCCCTTTCAACCAAGGCCAAATCCATATGCCTATACGAGGAGGAGGTAGGGAGAGGTACATTGGGAATCACATCCAATTTCTTGACAAATCTAACAGGTTGCGATTTGACCCTCTTTCCCATTGTCGCTACCAATGCCCTAAACACCATCGATTTTGAATCCGAGGGAGGAGGGCGCGCTTCTCCTATAACCAACTCCATGATCAAAGCTAAAACCCAAACCAAGCTTAGGTCGCGAGAGATCAAATGGCGTGCTTAGAGCAAATTTGAATGTGATTTTGGACACAAATTTTTCCTTCCAACATTCTTATGGCCCCTTTTAATGTTGTTTTAATGTCTTCAAGAGTCTTTTTAGCATAATTTAATGTTGTTTTAATGTCTTCATGTCTTTTTTGCATGCTCATGAGTATCTATAACATAGTTTTAGTGTCCTAGGGTTCTTTCTAGCATTGTTTTAGCATCCTCCAAGTTCTCTTTAACATTCTTAAGGGTGTCTTTAGCACCATTTTATCATACTTAGGGGTCTCTTTAACATCCCCAGATGTATATTTAACATTGTTTGAGCATTCTTGTGGGTCCTTTTAGTGTCTTCAAGGGTCTCTTTAGCATCCATAGGGGTACTTTTGGTGTCATTTTAACATTCGTGAGGCTTCACTTTAGTGTTCCAAGGAATTCCTTGAGCATCTCCTTAGCTTCCCAATGGCTCTCTTTAGCATTTATCGGGTGTCTGAATAATGTCCTATTGGCATCCTTTTTTGCACCTTTTTGCATCTATTTTAGAATCCTTACTCCGTCATTTTAGAAATTCTGATCTAGTCAAGTTAGAGTCGATATGTGTGCATGTTGTTTCTAGCATATCCTATTTTTTGTAGTGTTTTCATGTTTTATATTGTAGGCTTGATGTATTCGTTTCAAGGCATTTCATAACATATCATCATTTTCATGTTATTCAAAGCAATTTTTACTTTTGGTTTGAATTTATATTGTGTGACATTAATCAATACATAATGATACACAATACACAAGATATAGGAAAATTTCATCTATAAATTCACAATAATTTATATACAATAGCCAAATTTTCCTTGTAACAAGTGGTCTACCACCACCCCATGGGAAATGTGAATCTTAAATACAAAAAGTCAAATCAGACAACTAGTTGGTGTAAAATATGTTAATAGAAAAGTAAAATCAATTTCTCATCATCACCATCAATGGAGGACAAAGATTTTGATTTGTCGTAATCTATCAAAGGCTAAACATCTTATTCTTATTGAGGTTATAGAAAGAGCACAATAAAATGAGACTTTACATGCTTGCATTTAACAATAATCTAATTCACAATATTTATTGGAAGGATCCAACTCTCATACTTAAGATAAAATTAATAATAATTTACCTTAGCTTCCATAGGTTTCATGGCCCCCACCATCTCTATCTAGCTATTCTTCAAGGAATATTTTTGTTCATTTGAGTTGGCTTGTACCCATACTCCACCTGTTGCATTTACACAAGACAAAACCATAATTAATATTGTCAATAAGTTAGTATAGAATCACCTGCCAAGTAAGATTAATGAATACTTAAAAGAAATAAAATCATGATTCGAATAAAATTCACCATGAAAACTTGGGGAGAATTTGTCTTATACCAAAGATCATATATTGTTCAACATAGGCACATGGTGCATGAGCGATCATGGCTAGGGTTTTGCAGATATGAAGACATGGAAGAGAAGATGATTGACTAGTATAAGGACTTGCTAGAGGAGAAGAACATTTTATATAGGAGTCCTTTCTTCCTTCATGAAAGCCTAGAGGTTGAGGGTCATGAGGAGGGATTTGTCTTGGCTCAATACTTAGATTTGAACATTCCAAATAACTAAGGATACGAACGAGGTTAAGGTCATTAGGAGGATGATTTCTTGATGGTAGTGTTGGACATCCTAATGGAGCCCTAAGTATGAGGTATTATTGCAAGGTGACATGACCGATGATAATTTCAATGTTAACATTTTGAGGGATCTAGAGATAAGTCCATCATCTTCTTCCTTCAACAAAACTATCTGCAGACCTGTAAGTGGTTTAGGGGTGAAGGAGGATCGAGCATTCTTGATGTTATCACCTAAAACCTGCTCACTTGTGACATTTCCACAAGTTTTTCTGATATATACCGTTATCAAAATGTTTAGCATCCATTCCACCTCATTTTCCACCATTATTTGACCTCTGAAAGTTGTCGAGTCAAAGCCCGTTTTTGACCAAAAAGGGGAAGTGCAAATATTACCCCTAAAATATGCATTACCATCATAGAAAGTGCCCCCAAAAGCTGTACAACTCCACCAAATAACCATTTTTTACTGTTTCCAACTAAATTTGCCAAAAAAGGAAATTAGTTATATGTGGACATTTCTAAACACTAGTTGTTATTCTTAGCCTTGATTTGGTCATCTTTAACCACTATTTCGAAAGCCATGCAAATGTAAAAGTGGAACAAGACAAAAATGAGAAAAAAACAATGAATCATTTAAAATAGAAAAACAAAATAGGAGAGAAGGCTAAGGAATGAGAAATGAAGGGTCATGCATGTTGGCTTTCCCATTACCCCCTAGCTCTTCTTATTTCTTCCTTTACTTTCATTATCAAAGGGTCTTTTTGGGCCAAGGAGATGAGGATGGACAAAGAACCAAAAAAAATTATAACTAGAGATTGTCGAAATAGACTGAGCATCCATTCAAAGTTGGTTTTCCCATTTGGGTTCCCAGGGTAAACATTGTGTCTTTGTGTATGGATTTCTTTGTGTTGTGTTAAATGCTATGTTATTTTTTTTTCTATCTATGAGTTTTAATGGAGTTGTTTTGTTTTTTAATGGTTGCATGTGTTGCTTAATCACTGAGGATTTTTTACCAATTTTAGTTTTGAGGATTTCCTTCATAGTTACAGTCTCCTTGAGCAAGAAAACTATCCCAATAGCTCTTTATTCTCCTCCATTCATCCATTTCTGAAATGGGGGATCGATGGACCTCATTCCAAAGTCGTTGCAATAGTTTAGGGAGTTGCTAATTTGATTATTTCTAGCTATTGGGAAAATTTACCTCTCCTACAGTTTGTAAATCATCCCCGCAGTCTATAATTTCACCAATACCAAATTGTACACTCTCCCTTTGGTCGATTTTATTTATCTGGGTTGAATTCCTTCTTACCTGGTCGACTACACAATAGCCTAGGTCGATTTCTCTTACCTAGTATACAAGAGTGATCTCCCCAAGTGCTATGCTCTATGTACTATAGAGACGATCGAAAGGCTTATCTAAGGAGGGTCTCTATGGGGCTTCTGATATAGTTGAGAGTATGTGGATAGTTTAGGGAGTTGCTAATTTGATTATTTCTAGCTATTGGGAAAATTTCGCTCTCCTACAATTTGCAAATCATCCTCACAATCTATAATTTCGCCAATACCAAACAGTACACTCTCCCTTTGGTCGATTTTATTTATCTGGGTTGAATTCCTTCTTACCTAGTCGACTACACAATAGCCTAGGTTGATTTCTCTTACTTGGTACACAAGAGTGACCTCCTAGAACGTTATGCTCATTGTACTATAGAGACGATCGAAAGACTTATCTAAGGTGGGGCTCAATGATGCCTATGGGGCTTCTAATATAGTTGAGGATATGTGGAAGAACAAATCCATAAACAAATTCTATTTAATGCAATACTATTCGCTAGGTACCAACAAAGGTGCACAAGGGAATTCAAGGAGGACCTCACCTATATTTTCTGTGTGTATGTTTTCCGTCCACAATGTTACCACTTAACGATAGATCTATGTGTTTATGGCCATCAAAATATGTCGCTAGCCTTAAAAAAATTCCAAAATTTTGGTCTTTGTGCTTGCTTAGGAATGTGCTCTGATACCACATGCATGATTCTTACTATGCAAAATGGACAGTATCAAAGTAATAACATTTGCAATAGCTAAGGAAAAAGGAATAAAAGCAATCGAACATATGAAATGGAAAACCTTATATTGATATTGGAAATGAGATCAATGTTTACAACACCACCTTGAGGGGGTAGCCTCCAAAAGAGTAGAGCTCAAATACAATGTAGAATACTTCACACTTCTTATATAGTTCTTTACCCCTATAGATAGTTTCTAGCAAACCCTAACCATAACCACGTATTGCCCCCTACATTAATGACTAGGCCATATTACATTATTGAATGGCCACTACCTAGTGGGCCTTATTTAATAAGGATGGCCACCATACATTAGTTAACGACCTAGATACTAGTTACTAAAGGAGTTAGGGTGGGACCCCAATAGAGTCTGTGCCATCTTTACTAAATCTTGCAAAGACCATGTATGAAGACTTGGTCATTTTTATCAGTAGGGTTATGAATCTTTTTCTTCTAAACTATCGTGTCTAGTATTTTACAAGCCAACGATGTTTCATATTCTTAAAGAAGACTATTGAAGAACATTATATAGATAATTGCCTTTGGCTCTATGTCCTCCCTTTCCATTTCTTGCAGGGAATTTAGAGAAAACTTTGCCCCATTACACTTGCAAAAACTATTTGAATCAAAGTTGTATATGCAACTATATTAGGATGGCATCCTTTTTCCCATTTCAAGCCACAAGTTGAAAGCATCTTTGGCTTGCTTGCATTGCAAAAACCATTTATTAAGGTTGTATGAGTAATGACATTGAGATGCCTTGCCTCTGCAGCCATCCTGGAAAGGTATAGTAATGTTAAATAAACTGTAATTTTTACATAACCCATCTATTATCTCATTGTAGGTCACCACATTCTAAGCATGTCCCCTCTTCAACATTTAATGTAGGACTTCCTAAGCATCATATATTCTGCCGACCTTGCAAAATCCATTTATTAGAATGGTGTGGGAAACAACATCAGAAACATAAAGCTTTCTGAAATTTCCTTGGAAAGCATGTGCACACACTGTATGATCCACTTGACCTACTTTGTATGGGCCATCTGTTGCTACAAGATATGCAAGCATATTAGGGAGGATGCCTAACTAGACCATTTCATTTTAAAAATTGAAACCATCGAGTACTTTAACATGCTCACAAACCCTTTGAACAAGTGAGGTATAATGTTTAATCCAAGAGTTATGTCTATGAGGCCTAATCTCCTTTATCAAGTCAAGGGCCTCAGTAACCCTCTCTGCTTTGCATAGGCATCTAAGAACTGAAATTTGAATTATAAGTATATATTGTGTTGGATTAATCCATTTACTATGAAAATCAACCAAAAGCTTATAGCTTTCATCCAACCTATCTGAGTTACAAAGTTCATTAATCAAACTATTGTTGATCAGAACATCAGGAACAATGTTTAGTCTGGCCATTTCATTGAAATCCCAAGTGCCACATCCAATTTTCCCACCCTAAAGAGACCATCAATAGCAAGAAGTAAGGAAGTGGTACCTAGAGTGTTAAAATTAATGCAGTTGCAAGAGCCATTCTCCAGGAGGATGGAATGTCGAAATAGACTGAGCATCCATTCAAAGTTGGTTTTCCCATTTGGGTTTCTAGGGTAAAATCTTCATGTTCATTTGGCTGCTTTTATTATTGTAGATTTTGTTTTATAAGAGGGCATATTTCATAGTCATATTCCATTCTCTGTTCATTATGCTAAGTGTGATAAATTATGCACAATCGTTGTCCTTTATAGTTAAGTCGATGGAAATATGTGGAGCAGGAAGAATTTCTTCTTGTTCTCATAACTAATATCCATACAAATTGTTGGCCATTGGATCCTAACCACCTTGTGGTTCTCTGTTGAGAGGGATGAGCAATGAGCTATTTGCTCTTAATTGGATTTCCATGCAATTGTGTATCTTGGGATAATGCCTCACACACCTAGCATTTTCTCTCATCCTTTGAGCCAGCTTGTGGGAATTCCCCACAATAGTGAAACCCAACAACTATTTGTTTCAAACCGTCCATATATTGCCCAAAGGAGATTGAAGGCTGAGATAATAGAGCTGTTACTCCATATCTAGCCAATTTCTAATTGCCACCCTACAAATTTAGCAACCAATTCGTTCTCATACCATTTGGAAACTGGTTGGGTGCTTCTCTCTCATTCATGTTCTCATACCATTTGGAAACTGGTTGGGTGCTTCTCTCTCATTCATAGGCCATACATGGTTGTACATGCTATATATACCTTAGTTGGGCGGTCTCTCTCTCCCTTGGGTCACATTAATAGCTTCCTAACTCTCAAAAAACAATTTACTGGATTGGATTGTTTGCCTGTTGTATTTTGTTGCTTCACATACGAAAGCATCATATGCAATTTCCCCGGGAACGTCCATGACGCATTACTGAGAGTTCTTAATGTCGGGGATTACAAGCACTATGAAACTGATTAAAACTACACTATGGGTAGTAGATCTTTAATTTGATAGTGATGAATGGATGCCATGGAACCACCAACTTGAATGGTGGAGTGTTGGTTAGGCTATGCAGTGTGAACAAGCGATTTCAAGGGGAGTGCTATCTCCTAGGTGTATGTAGTATTGTTGTAATGTTGTCTTACCAAAGATCGATGAGCAAGCTCTTGCTGTGTTGATGGATTGTGATATTGCTTTCTAAGTTTGCATGTATGGTTGGGAAAAAGCAATTGCAAGCAAATTTTCCCTTCACCATTTGAGAGTGCATAGGCCCTCTTGGAAGTGTTGCAGAGAGCTTTGGGGAAACCAAAGTCTCAAGCCACTAGTAAACGTTTCATTTTGAGCTGAGCCATCACCAAAGGATCCATATTTTGCTAGTAGTTTGTTGCTTAAAGCTTTCATCTTCTTCATTTCTCATAGGCATTTTGGATTGACTTTAAACAAGCGAAGGAAGAGCACTTCATAGCTAAGATGGAATTCAAAGGAAACTTTGGTGGTTGGGCTACTGTAGTTTAGAAGCAAGAACATATCCATATTCCCATTGCCTTGTTTTCAATCATAAACCATTAACCATTGAGACAAGCATTTGTGTAGATAAGAGTGCTCATTGTGATCTTGATGTCTGATCGAACAACAAACATAGTTGCTCCTTCATTCTATTGATGATAATATTGAGTGATGGGTAGCGTATACAAAAGACAAACTGCAGGCCATAAATTCAACTCAGGTCCGATTGGCATACGAGATAGTAGGATATTTAGAGTTAGAGACCCGATAGTGGCTGGCTCATTGAGAACACAAAATTTTGATTGTATTGTTATATGTTTATTATGTGTGGGTTACATAGAAACATGATCCATATAATCATTTTGGAGCATAGGTTTCATTGAGAACAAAGGCCTATTAGCCATATGAAAGGAAACTTTAGTGTCACATAGATTTTCATAAAGAACATAAGCCTTGCAACCATTTTAAAGACCGAGAACATAGATTAGAAGCAAACCCTAAGTAAACCCTGCAGAGGACCCATGTTGGTGAAGCGAGTTGGCTATAAGTCCCTCATTTATGGATCATTTGAAGCCCACAAATATTCAACAAGTCTTCTCCCCATGTGTATCTTTGGCCTATCTATTTGTTATGGAAACATTCTTTCATTCTTTGTAAGTTTTCTGTTCATTCCATGGTCTCTTTTCATGCTTTGTCTAATTTATTCCATGAACAATGCAAACTTGAGGATGGTAGATCTAGAGTAGAGCTAGGGTTTCCAATTCTTATTTCCATTTTGTCTGTGCTTAACCCACAACTATTAAGTAAGTATTATTTGCACACCCTTGCTACAAATTTTACCCAACACTTGAATTCAGTTTATTTTTTGGGTAAGTCACTAGACTTGGTCCCAAGGCTTGACCTTGTGCTGCAAGGTGAATTTGGAAGAGTTAGGGTTAATAAGGTGCAATGTAAGGCATATCAGATTGATTGTTCAGGGAAGGAAAAGCTCAAGACACAATCTATAAAACATTATTGAGGCTAGACGTACATGAAGCAAAGGAACCAAAGGGTAAAATTGGTCCTAGGGGAAGATGTGAAGATGCATCAAGTGGTCAAGCTAGCTCAACAAGCTATGGCTTGAAGTTTTTTTGGGTGTAAGGTGTCAAAGGCTTCTATAAAAGGGTGGATGAATTTAATGTGGATATTGATATTAGGGTATGTTCCAACTTTCCATTTTTTGGTACGAGACTGGATGGTTTCCAGTTCAAGGAGGAGAGGGATGCTTAGAAAACATTGAGCACTAGATGGAGATGGGGGCATTCCAAACTTCTAGTTAAAAAGTGGAGCCCTTTCTTTGATCCTAGGATTGAAAAGTCACCAATTCAAGCAATTTGAGTCAAACTTCTAGGTATTGCAGTAGAATTTTGGTCCTAGGATATCCTTAGGACTATTGGGAACTATATTGGTTCATTCATCAAGGCGGATTATAGCTTTCATAACTCACATATCTATTCTATTCCTAGGTATTAGTCGAAGCAAATCTCATAAAAGATTTCGAAGTAGACTTAGTGATTCAGCATGATGGTAAACAACATTGTCAAGTTTTGGTTTATATAGGGGTTCTCTTTCATTGTGTGTGGTTCCATGCATATGGCCATGTGGTTTTAAAATGTGCTCAAATGTTTTCAACTAAAATTTGGAAGGACTTAGAAAATTTCTCAAATTAGGTAGGTGGGGATCCAACCACAAAACCTCGAGAAAATTTCTCAAATTAGGTAGGTGGGGATCCAACCACAAAACCTCATGGCATAGAGTTCGAAAAGGTGGATGAAGGTTGCTCAAAAAAAACAAAACCTATTCCATCAGAGGAATGATCTTTGATTAAAAAAGGGGAAATGGTGAATGTCGGAGAGGAAACTTATGCCAATTTTGTGCTTAAGGATGTCATGCAAAAGTTTGTGGGATTTGAAGGAATGGTGGAGGGTTTGGTCACATCCCCTCTAATCATGAAAACAAATGATTTGGGTAAGTCATTTTTTATTGTTTCTCCTCCTTTATTTCCTACATACTCCATAAAATATATTGGAGGAGATTTATGGCCAACTTTTAATAGTCATGTAGCTCAATCCCCCCTGTATCTAAAATTTAGGAATATAGTTAATATGAGGGTTTTCCTTCAAAGTCTATTTCAGAGATATAGGGGGGTAATGAGGTTGAAAATTATGAAGCAAGTGGAAATACCTAGGATAATTGGAGAGATTGAAAAGGTCACGGGCCTTTGATTTTTGAAGAATTTCCCAACATTTCTTAAGTCTTGGGATATACTTTGAGACCTAGGAAATAAAGGGTGTGAAAGTTAGAGGCTAGGATTCAAGGGAGATTTAGCATATATTATGCAAAAGGAAAAGTAAATGGGGGTGGAGGGATCAGAAGTCACACATGTCTTTAACATAGAGCAAGCTTGAGAAGGAAATCCACCAAGCTAAGCAAAAAAACACTTATGGGGGCTCTTAGAGGTCATGCCCTAGATGAGCGTTTACCATGGTCATCATTAATTTCAACGTGAGAGGATTTGGTAGTTCCTCAAAGAAATTTGCTATTCGAAGGTTTATTGAGTTACATAAGCCTGATATGATTTTGTTACAAGATACTATGGGGGATGGGGACACGACCATGAAACATTTAAAATTCATGAAGGATCAAGATTTTCTCTCTATTAACTCCATAAGTAGGTGTGGGGGTTTGATCACATGGTGGATAAAACACTTTATGAGGCTAACTAGCTCTATGTTTCTTGACTTAGGAACCAGAGAAAAACTTACTCCCTTGGAGTTGGGGGAAGTGTTCTTTGTTGTGAATATCTATGGACCATATGAAAGTAGGGTCGATTTTTGGG
>CBVK0103551491.1:0-28650 GCA_900067695.1 Picea abies
CTTACTTGATTAATAGAAGATATGTTGGATGTTTCCCTCTAATTGATTTTTCATGAAAGTTTGTGTGTTAATTGATAGAGAATTGATATATTTTTATGCTATATTATCAAGTTTAGAAGCATCCTTTGTTTGTATCTTTGTTCCTATCTTAGGTATAGGAAGAACCTAAGGGAGCCAAATCCTGCAGGGTGTAAAATCCCTACAACAATGGGCCAAGTACACTCATGATGAGAGTTTTGTAAGATGTGGGTGAAAGGGTCATCTCACCTATTTATAACAACATGGGTTGAGTACAATAAACTTGGGGAAGTGTGAGAGTCAAACATGCATGAGAAAAAAGGAAAGAAAAATTCAGTAGAAGGGGGAGTTGAGTTTTATTAAAACTAGAAGAATAGAGGAAAAATAGATTTTAGTGTTGGAAAAGAGGAGCCAACCATACTATGTGGGAAAAAACCCATGGGAGGTTGGTGATAGTCATATTGGGTGAAATTACATGCAATTACAGATATTTCTAGTTGGTATGTGTTTGATCCATGCAAGGGATGGAGGTTGTTTGAGGGATTGTGGTACATAGAAGGAAATATCACCCCTTAGGTTATGTAGACTGATGGGGAAGACAACGAGATAGTTGAAATTGTTGTAGTTGCATTAAAACTTAGTAATAGTGATGGGAATTATGTTGAGGAATAGGTTGTCATGCTTGTGAGGATATTTTTGTTGAGAAATTAACCAAGAGGTAAAGGCTATTGTGAGCACTCATGTTACAATTGGATTTCCTGGATCCCTTAGCTAATATATTCTTGGCTAGTCCGTGCTAGAGCCCTGTAGAGGATGGACATTATTTGAGGGATTGTGGGGAAAAAAAGGAAATTTTATCCCTTGGGTTGTGTAGACTGATGGGAAAGAGAGTTGGGCGGTAGGAATTTTTTTTGGAGTCATGTCCCTGTGAGATTGTTGGGTATTGGGAAGTTGAGTGGACCGTAGCTAGCCATAGGAGACATTTCCTATTTGTGGACTTATAGCCCCAACTTGGGGGTGGCTCACTATTGAAAGAACTAGAGAAACAAAGCCTACGATCATAAGGATTTTCCTTCGTATGTAGCCAATTGGTGACATTATCTCATACAATAAGTGTTCTGGTCACTTTTAATTTATGTTTTGATGTGGGGTGTAATTATTGTATTTTACTTTGTATTTTATGTGTTTGAGTACTGTTGTGTATGCTTTAATAGTTTACATTCACAAATTTAAAATTACTGATTAGTTGCATGAGTTTGTGTGTCATGTTGTGTGCATGTATTTTTAAATGGTATCATAGTTATGTTAAGTAGAAATGGTAGTAACGTGACCCAACAAGAGAGATGGGCGAGTTACAATTTGGTATCAGGTTGAAGGTTTCAACACCATATTTATATGGGCCAATGAACAACATGAATTTAACAAATTTGGATCGATTTTTCTTTGTTTTATGGAGTACATATATTGATTATACTGTGTAGTTTTGTATGTGAATCAAATGTTGGCTGTAATGATGTGGTACATATGTTGATTTATATTCTACGTGTGTACATATAATGTTTAGTTTAGTATGTGGATGCAATGATGAACCACATGTTACTATTTAGTTTTGAATGTGGACGTGATTATGAATCACATGTTGGGTATAATGATGTGGTATATTTTTGACTCATGTTGTTTTTCTATAAGTAATCATGGATAATTGTTATGATATCGATTGAGTAGTAATTTTGTGACTAGTAAACCTCTACAAGGGAAACATGATATTTATTAAAAGATGATGACCTTTGTAGGGGAAACATGGTATTTATTAAAAAATGATGACCTGTGGAAGGGAACATATGATTGAACTAATATATTAAATACTTGCATTATGAGTGATTGTGCCTGTGCATGCTATAGGTAGAGTCCTTTACAACTATCCAACATATGGGTGTGAGGTATTTAACAATGATAAAAAAAAATAGTATCGATTTCACAGAGACAAGGATACAAAGTTCATTTTTCTTGATAAGATCGAGAGTTTTCATAAGTAAAGGTGCATAATCCTTACTCACCCAACAATTAGCTACCAATTCCCAAATCAAACAAAGAAATTATAATGACCCTGGGTGGATTAATGCAATGATTAATTGACCACATAGGAAGGACATTATTTTATGGTTTGGGGTAAACATATATACATATAAGTAGGTTTAAAAAAACATTAAATATATATTTATAAAAAGAATAGATATATAAAGAAATGATAATTTTTTTTAATCATTATCCCATGCCACAACATTAACAATGGGTTAAAACATGACTAAATATGTAAATATATAATTAGTGGCTGTAGCGCCCTAAAACTACTTCTGTGAAATGGTATATATATTTTTAAAGAAAAATTAATAAAAAGTTTTATAACTACTTAACATCATTTACATTTGGTACCACATATGTCAAAAATCATTTAGCTAGTAAAATCTTTAATCTAACATCCTCCAATCTAAGTAGATTGCATGACCAAAACTAGCATTCCATTTCTTTTGCAAGTAATAAAACATTAATACACTCAAAATAACATCATTTCCATTTCGTAATACATATGCCAAAACTCATTTGGCTAGTAAACTCTTTAAGTTAACATCCTCCAATCTAAGTAGATTGCATAACCAAAACTAGCATTCCATTTCTTTTGCAAGTAATAAAACATTAATACACTCAAAAAAATTCAGAACTAAAAGATTTGAACAATATGTTCCACTAAAACTTTGTTCCATTATAAAAGTTTGGCATTCCACTCACTTTCAGTATGACATACAAAAAAGCTTTCAAGTGGACTGCATGCCATGTATTTTGCCTCGGATTGCCTGTGCAATTGCAAGGATTTTAGATAAAGATACAAGTCCATGCAATCTACATTCTTTTCCATTGTTGCTTGTAGGATTTCCCAATGAGGTTGCACACTAGGTTGAATAAGAGGCTCTCCAATGCCCAATTGTGTAGAACACACACACATGCATTATTAAGGTTGCTAAGTTGTATGATAATTCAGTTGAGAAGGCAATGGCAATCATAGTTCATGGAGAGGCCACTTTTTCGAATCGATACTCATAATTTGAAGAATATTAATTTCCGAATTGATTCCTTGTACCATTTCAATTTATAGAATTAATGATACCATTGCACAATGGTACCTTATTACACTTTGTTCATTTAGGGAGGATGCTGAAATTCACACCCTTTGGCACAATATATTGCTAAAATAGTACCTAATGTTTTCATTAGTAAAACTATCCATTTTTCTCGGTGTGCATGACCCTATAGGAATGTATGATGCCTATACAATGTAGGGTTTCACTCTGAACGTGATTTGGTTCACTCAGAGCCAAATACGAGCCACCAACGCCTTGAATGTAGCTAGTACAAATGGTATTTTTCTTGAAATCAGGCCTCAAGTCTCAGCGAATGGGTTAAATGCATTGTTGAAGCAAATCGATCTCCCAATACACCAATGGAGAAATGTTAACAACCAAATTCAAGCTAGGGTTAAGCCAAACAAAGTTTACTCAAATACGTTGATAAAGATCAACTTAGCATAATGAGAAAATTAACACCAAAATTATGTGTACAAGAGATAACAAAAATATATAAATATATATATTTTAATTAGAAGGAATAACAATAGGGTAAACAAAGCCCCAAGGGTTAGTTCAAGTGGTTCTTAGCCAGATGTGAAGCTATCCCCAACGGAGGAGGTCACGAGTTCAAATCTCTTGTTCTCCCTTGGGGTTAGGCCCATAATCAGGAAAACGATATAACCTCGTTAACTCGAAGGGTTTGATGTGACCTTTGTCTGTGGACATAGCTAGCACGTAATTTCTAGTTACATCCTCTGACATGTTTTTAAAACCTAATACATGCCCACCTACATAAATCAAATTATACCTACAATTAATACAAAAAACTTGAAATTCATTAAATGGAAGTATATGGAAGTCTTAAGTGTGTAACGACTTCATTGCTTGCTTGGATAAACTCCATTGTATAGACATACTATACAACAAAAATACATTATCAAGATATGTATATTTTAATACTTACCTCTAGGATTGTGTTCATAGTCGGAGCTATACTCACAACAACTATTAGGGTTCCATGACACAATAAAGATATAATATATATATATATATATATATATATATATATATATATTGTTTACCAAACATAATATATGGAATGAACACGAGAACTTTCAATAAAACAAAATTTCTTTCTCCAAGATTCCTAGTAAAATAAAATTACTTTGCTCTAAGATTCAATTTTTTGTTAAGAACCTTTTTTCTATATTTCTAACTAAATTCAAAACAAAGCTAACACAACAGAGTTTAATACTTGTGTGGGTTGTCCTTCATTGTCAGAACCAACACCCCCTTTCTTGCTTAAGTTTTGCTCTATGTCAACTGTCGAACTCCAACTCAATTTCCACCCAACCTTAATTAGGGAAAACCTTTCCCTTGAGACCCCCGAGCTGTATGAGCTCACCCTTAGGTCTTGACCACCAAACAAACCCCAACAACCCACGACTACCCTCCCATTGTTTCTCAGATTTCCCCTTAGCCTCTCTTCATTTCAAATTTTGGCATCACCTCCTAATTTGACAACATCCTTCCCCTGTTTCCTTTCTCTTCCCCCTTCTCCCTAATTTCCCCCTTGTATTTATAAACACTAGAAGCATTCCTTAATGTACACATCATTCCACATGAAAATTTCCCCATTATTGTTTTTTAGAAGTTCAAATAATCTAATTTGCATGGCTACATGTTCCCTTCCCAAATTTCATAATATTTATTAATTATATAAAGTTTCTTTAGTTTAACCTCTCTCTCTCTCTCTCCATGCACACAGACACACAGACACACCTTTTTAAGCCTACTTATATGCATATATATTTACCCCAAACCATAACATAATGCCCTTCCTAAATGGTTAATTATTCACCACATTAATCCACCTAGAGTCATTATAATTGCTTTGCTTGATTTGGGAATTGGTAGCTAACTGTTGGGGGAGTAAGGATTCCACACTCTTAGTTATGTGAACTTTTGATCTTATCAGGAAGAATAGATTCCACATCCTTGTCTCTGAGACATTGGTACCCCTTGTTTTTAAATCATTTGTTAAATACTTGAAGTCTTTGTCAAGACTCATGAAGACCTAATTACGATCTCACACCCATATGTTGGCTAGTTGGCAAGGCCTCAACCTGTAGCATGCATAGAGACAATCACTTGTAATGTAAGTAATCAATAGATTATCTAAACCACACATTCCCTTCCACGAGTCATCAATGTTTTTAATAAATACCTTGCTTCCCCTGCAAAGGTTTACTAGTCCTAACATTAGTACTCAATTGATATCATATCAATTGTCCATGATCACATATATATAAAGAACACGAGTAAAAAATATACCACATCCTTATACCCAACATTTGATTCATCATTGCATCAGCTTGTTAGTCCAAAAATTATTTATATGCATAGGGATAACATATATTTTGCTATTTTTTTTATCAAATCTATTCATATCACATCTTATTTCTTCTAACTATGCTCTAGTTTTCAAACTAGGACAAAATCTATCAAATATACCTATATCCATTCTTTTGAAACAAAAATTTCCACTTATCTTACCTTTATTAGAGCACAAAGCTTTAAGATCTTACCTCTTTTCTTCAGATCAAACTTCTCTTCTTGGCACGAAGCTTCAAAAGTCAAGTAGAGTATTATGCACTACAACAACAGATCTACGCACAGATCTTTCTCTTTTCCTCAGTTCCCTACAATCACAGTTTCAGGTCCCGGCAATGGAACCATTTGTTGGCACAAGGGCAGACCCAGGGTTCAACGCTTCAACAACGCACCAACAAAACCCTAACNNACACCTACGAAGCAGATGAAGTCTCACCCGAGGTAGAGGCAGGGGGGTTGCAGGGCTCAAGTGTCTACAACCTAGCTGGGACACAGATCTGTGATCACAATACTTAACAGAGCCCTTATCTGTTAACATTCATTAGTCTTTATTCACATCGCATGTAAAACCCTAATTACAAAATAATGCAGTATTCAACAAGATCTAAGCATATCTGACCATTTAGCACATAGCATCAACAAATCTAGCATTCATCTAAGTTATTAAGCACTAAGCTACTATATCAGATGCATATAACAAACATAAAGATTCAATACTAAGAATAAATCACATCAATGACACAAAGAAATCACAACACGTGATATACGTGGTTCACCCCCAGCGCGGGGCTACGTCCACCAACTCTTCTTCTCTTTTATTATCTTCTTTCAATCTTTTTACATGCGAAGAACCACAAAACCAACTCTGCATAGGACAAGAGATCTGCACACACCTCGCTAGATCCTCCTTCCCCGAGCTTGGCACAACACAGAGCCTTCTTACAATCACTTGCACTTAGCCCTGCAAGTTCTCAACACATAGTATTTACAAAGCATTAACAACTATTTGCACTTAGCTCACTGGCTTACAACTGACTCAACACCGACTTCTTCTTACATTGCCTAGCTACTTATTTATACATTACGAAAGGGACCTAAACATAGGTAAGACCCATGGGCCGACATCCCATACCCGTTACATAAACCCTAAACCCAAAAATCCCACAAAAGGGGGTGAGATCCCATGATCTCCGCTTCGCCTGGTGCTTCGTCTTCAACCAGCCTATCGAAGTCCCAAAAATGGTCAAACACGACCAAGGTTCTCCAAAACTTGGTCGAGGGCCAACACATCCACATACAAAACTAAACAATATGTGTACACATGCAGAATATAAATCAGTATATGTACCACATCATTGCAACCAACATTTGATTCACATACAAAACTAAACAATATAATCAATATATGTACTTCATAAAACAAAGCAAAACCGATACAAAAATCTTTGTCCAGTGTACTTGACAAGTTCATGTAAGAGGGGCATTACACAATTTCTCTTTTGAAACAAACTTCGGGTCGAAGTTTTTAAGTAAACAAATGTGGGTATTTGAGGCACATAGCTAATGCATCCTCCCAGGTGGTAGAAGTTGGAATATAAAGATCCCATTGGACCTTTACCTAGTCTAATAGGTGGCACTTGAGCTGGTGGGTGTGATGGTCCAATATGCATATGGGTTCTGCCTTCAAAACCCCTTCGTTGGTGACCTGCAAATGATTCAGTTGTGTCTAATCCAAAATGTTAGATGCATCAGGAATATAATGCCTCAAAACAGATACATGAAAAACGTTATGCATAATATGTAGTACTGGTGGCAGAGCAAGATGATAAGCTACAGGTCTAATATTTTCTAAGATTTTAATTGGCCCCACAATTTGAGGAGAGAGTTTGGATCCTTTCCATATTTTATGGAACTTTTAATGTGTTTAATTCGTAGAAAAATGTGATTCCCCACTTCATAGCTATGATTCTTTCAATGCGCATCATCGTAGATCTTTTGATGATATTGAGATTCCTTCAGTATTTTCCTGATTAAAGATACATACTTTTCCATTTCCTGAATGAGTTTAGGTCCCACCAATAATATATCTTCTAATCTTTTCCAGCTTAAGGGAGTTCTACAAGGTATACCATATGGTAGTTCAAATGGTGCCACGCCTATAGAACCCTGGTAGCTATTATTATACGCGAACTCCACCAATGGAAGGTATTCTTCCCATTTGGTTTGTTGGTCCATGACATGCATATAGAGAATGTATTCTAGAATTCAATTCACCCTTTTAGTCTAACCATCTGTCTCAGGATGATAGGTTGTTATAAAATTAAGCTGAATTTGAAGAGCTGTTTGGAATCCAGTCTAAAATTTCTTGGTAAAGATAGAGGCTCTTTTAGATATGTTTTTCTTTGGAAAACCATGAAGTCTCATGATCTACCTTATAAATAATCGTGCAATATCATGAGCCTTATAAGTATTCTTCACAAGATAAATGGGTGCTTTTAGTGAGTTTATCCACTACTACCAAGATAAAGTTATGTTTCCTAGCAATCAATGGTAACTCCACTATGAAATCCATCGATATGAATTATTATTTTGTCTCAATAATGTCATGAGGTTGTAACAAGCATGCATGATGACAATGCTCTACCTTAACAAGATGGCATTCTAAACACTTTGCTACAAAGAGAACCACATCTTTTTTCATGCCCGTTTAGAAGATATTAGGCTTCAAATCAACATAAATTTTCTTTACACCTAGATGGGTTGCATATAGAGAACAATGAGCTCCCTTCAAGATTAGTTCACGAAGGCCTTCTCCTCGTGGTATGTAAATCCTTCTTAGAAATCTAATTATCCTATCCTTGTCACAAGAATATCCTTCAAACATGTGTTTTCATGAACCTTTCCCACTAATTACAACTTCCACTTCTTGACACCAACTATCATTTTTTTAGCACTGAGAATACGATCCCTTAAATCCACCTTCAAGAGAATTATATAGTAAATACAAGGTCTCCAGCTAAGGGCATTAGTGACCCTATTTAGAGTCCATTTGACATATTGTATGTCAAATTCATACTCACTTAGAAGCTTTGACCAATGCCTTTGTATTGCATTTAGATCCTTTTGTGAAAAATGTGTTGTAACCTATTGTGATAAGTTTTTAACTCAAAATTTTGACCCACTAGATAGTGCCTCCATAATCTCAAAGCATGGATTATTGCTGCCAAATCCAAGTCATGAGTTGCATAGTCTTGTTCATGGTGTTTTAACTTCATAGAGGCGTATGCTACCACTCTACCATGTAGTGAAAGCACAACTCATAATCTCGTCATGGATGCATCCGTACATACCACAAAAGGTCAATCCATATCAAGAATTGTCAACACTGATGTTGATGTCAACAACTGCTTAAGCTTAGCAAAGGCATGATCACATTCTTTGCTCCATATAAATCTTGTTCCCTTCTTGATTAAAGAGGTAATTGGGTTAACAATTTGAGAAAACCCCTCCAAAAATATTTTATAGTAACCAACCATACCCATGGAACTATGCATCTCATGTACATTTGTTGGTGCTATCCATTTAGTAATATCTTCAACTTTTACAGGATCCACCACAATTCCTTCACTAGAAATAATATGACCCAAATAGTGGATTTCTGATTGGAAAAAATAATATTTTGAGAGTTTGGCGTATAGTTTGTTCTCTAGCAAACATTGTAAAACTAATCTAAATTGTTCTTCGTGCTCCTTAAGCATTCTAGAATAGATAAGAATATCATCCTTAAATACTTGTACAAACTTATCTAAGCACTTTGTGAGTACTCCATTTATCAAACTCGTGAATACACCAGGGGCATTGGTTAGCCCAAAAGGAACTACTACAAAATCATAGTTCCCAAAGCAAGTTTGGAAAATCATTTGAAATATATTCCTCCTTCACCCTTAATTGATGATATCCAGACTGTAAATCGACCTTGGAAAAAATAGTATCTTATTTCATTTGATAAAAAAGATCATCAATCTTAGGAAAAGGGTATCGATTTCTAATTGTAACAAGGTTCAATTGCCTATAATCAATACATAAGAAAATAGATACATCCTTATTTTTCACAAAAATTATGGGTGCACCCTAAGGGGATACACTGGGTCTAATCATGCCCAAATCCAACAACTCCTGAAGCTACATATATAATTCATGTAACTCGCGTGTAGTCATGCTATGAGGAGCCTTGGAAATAGGTTTTGTACCAAGTCTAAGTTCAATAGAAAAATCAATTTCATGCTTAGGCATTATCCCTAGTAGCTCATCGGGGATTCTGAAAGAACTAGATATATTTCCAAAGATGAATGATCTCTTTCATTTAGAGTTGTAACCACAAATAATTGACAACCCTTCCTTAAACTACGCTTCAACTGTTGAGCTTAGATAAATATTAATGACACATGTCTCTTATTCCCATGAAGAGCCACAAACCATCCTACATCATCCCCAAAATGTAGGATCTTTCCCCAACAATTGAAAACAACCCAATAAGCTTCAAGCCAATCCATCCCTATGATTAGACCATAAAATCCAAGATCAATTGCATAAAGATTTATGGAAGTAGTACATACTCCCAAGTATAAGTAACATCCTCATACCAAGGGACCTACATTTTTAGCACATCCATAAACCATTTTGACTTGATTAAAATCTCTTTGCTATGTTGCTACCAAACAACATCTTACGAAAACATTAGGTGAAATAAAACTTTCAATGGAACCAGGGTCAATCAAAATAGAAATAACAATACTATTCAATTTACATGTCGTCTAAATCATTGAAGATTGGTGTTCAATTGGGCTATCATGAATTGTTGCATGGATTCTATGGGCTCTACCCATGTCTCCTACAATAGTTTGACTATGGTTAGAAGGTGCATCTAGATATTTATTATGACAATCGCACTTAAAATGCGGTCTGCCACAACCCCAACATCCACCTAAAGGAGCAATTTTTTGCATCTTGGTAATCCTATTAGGGGTTTGTGCCCCGCTTTGAAAAGATCCTTGGGAAAGAGCACCACTTTGTGAAAAAAGTACCTCAATTGTTGAGTTTCTTTGAACCCCTAAAGCATGTCCTCTGGGTGCTTCATGGTGCTTAGAAAATGAAGTCTTAGAACTGCTTCCATGAATTTTACCTTGAGAGCGTTTATCATGAAAATGAGGAACATAAGATTTGAAAAGATTTATGACATTGGTTTATTTGACCTTCCCAAGTGATTCTTCTTCAATGATGATATCCCTTTGCACTGCCTTATGCAAGGTTTTGGGCATCAAAATACAAATCTTGTCCTTTATATGGGAAGTCAACCCATAAAGGAATATGTACCTCAACAACTCCACAAATCGAGTCTCATATTCTAACATTGTCTTAGTCCCGCGTTTTAAGTCATAAAACTCATTCAATTTGCTTTCCAAATACTCCTTAGAAAGATACTTCTTTCGAAATTGCTCTTCAAACTGCTCCCAAGTCATTGAAAAGGCACTTCACCCTAATTTCGGTTCTAGAGTTCTCCACCACAACAAGGAACTTTATTTTAGTTGGTAGATGGCCAACTTGGCCTTCTAGTTGGTGGAGTAATTTTGCAAGGCAAAACATATGTTCATGTTTTACAACCAAGCTTTAGCTACCTCACCTTTTTGTGTGCCTTTAAATAATGACAACCTAACCTTTCCCAATTCTCTATGCAAGTCATCTTTAGGTGGTTGATCGTGTATCACCCCTCGAGCAGAGGTACCACTATTAGAAGCATTACCTATAGGTCTATCAAGTAGCGTCTCAATCATCCTTTGGAAGGATCACGTCATATCTCTAACTTCTCTAATTGATATATGATCTAATTTATTACTCAAAGGAGGCGGAGGCAAAGGAGGGGGTGGAATATGCTCATTTCCTCGCTTAGGCATGACCATATTGTACCCATGTACAAAAAATACCCAGTCAATATTATTATTCTACCAATTACAAATTCTACCCAACATTCCTATAATCCTATAGCAAGTTGCAACCCAAAATTCTAGTGTTGGAACCCGCTCTGATACCATATATAACAACCCATAATCAACAACACATGACTTATATATATATATATATATATATATATATATATATATATATATATATATATATATATAAGTCATGTGTAGTGCCCTAAGACTACTTCCATCAAGCAATATTTTTTTTAAAAACAAAATTAAGAAGAGCTTTTATAGCCATTTTACATCCTTTCCATTTGGTTCTACATATGCCAAAAATCATTTGGATAAATGAATTATATCGTGTTTGAAGTTCTTAGTATATCAAAAAAAAAATTAACATGAACTCCATCTAGAATATAAAATAGTTATGGAAAGATTACAAATTACTAACTAGATTCTCAATCACAATTCACATACTTATGCAAACGGAAGCTTGAAGTACAAACATAGTATCAAACTAAAATACTGGAAAACTCTTAAAATTTAACATCCTCCAATCTAAGTAGATTGCATAACTAGAACTAGCATTATGTTTCTTTTGTAAGTAATAAAACATTAATTCACTCAAAAAAATTCATAAGAGAAGCTAAATTCAGAATGAAGAATCCGCTCTGCTAAAACTTTGTTCCATTACAAAAGTCTAGCATTGTAAAAGTCTAACATTACACTCACTTTCAATATGACATACAAAAAATCTTTCAGTTGGGCTGCATGCCATGTATTTTGCCTCAAATTTCCTACATAGTTGCAAGGATTTTCGATAAAGATGTGAGTCCATGCAATCCACATTCTTTTCCACTATTGCTTGTAGGATTGTCCGATGAGGTTGAAAACCAGGTTGAATAAGAGGCTCTCCAATGACTGATTGTGAAGAACACACATACATGCATTATTAAGGTTGCTAAGTTGCAGGAGAAGTCGTTCGAGACAACAATGGTAGTCATGGTTGATGGAGGGGCCAATTTTCGAATCGATACTTAGAATTTGAAGAATATACATTTCTGAATCGATTCCTTGTACCATATAAATTTAAAAAATCAATGATACCATTGCATAATAATAAACTTTTACACTTCGTTTATTAAGGGAGGATGCAGAAATTTGTACCCTATGGCACAATATATTGCTAAAATGGTACCCAATGTTTTCATCATTACAACTATCCATTTGCTTGGTCTACATGACCCCATGGGGACGTATTATGCCTAAACAAAGTAGAGTTTCACTATGAACACAATTTGGTTCACTTAGAGCCAAATACGCCTTGAATGTGGTTGGTACGAAGCGTATTTTGCTTGAAATCAAGCCTCAAGTCTCAATGAATGGGTTAGATGAGTGACTGTAGCAGATTGATCTCCCAATCTGTCAATGGAGAAGTCTTAACGGTTGGATTCAAGATAGGGTTAATACAAACAAAATTTACTCAAATATGCTTGTAAAGATAAACTCAGCATAATGAGAAAATTAACACCAAAATTATGTGTACAAGATATAACAAAAATCTATAAATGCATATTTTTTTAATTAGAAGGAATAACAATAGGGTAAACAAAAGAAAACAATCATAATTATTTTCAATTACATCCTCTCACTCACTTTTAAAACTTGTTGCATACCCACTTAAAATGTACACATTCACAATTTTACATAAATTGAACTATAGCTACAACTAATATTAAAAACCTAAAATTCATTAAATGTTAGCATATGGAACTCTTTAGCGTGCAACAACTTCATTGCTTACTTAGATAACCTACATTATACAAACATACTATACAACAAAAATACCTTGTCCAGATATATATAGTTCAGTAGTTACTTCCAGGCCTATGTTCAGAGTCAGAGTGATACTCACCATGACTATGAGGGTTCCATAACAATAATAATAAACATATTATTTACCAGACACAATATATGGAATGAACATAAGAACTTCTAGTAAACCAAAATTTATTTCTCTAAGATTCCTAGTAAAATAAAATTACTTTGCTCTAAGCTTTTATACATTGTTAAGACCCTTTTTTTAATATTTCTAACTAATTCAAATCAAAACTAAAACAATAGAGTTTAATAGTTGTGTGGGTCATCCTTTGTCGTTAGAGCCAAAACCTCGTTTCCTGGTTAACTTCATCCATGTGCCAATAGTCAAACTCCGACTCATTTTCCACCCAACCTCACTCAAGGAAAACCTTTCCCATAATACCACCGAGCTATATGAGCTCACCCTCAGGAATTGACCACCAAACAAACCCCAACAATTCATATCTCCCCTCCCATTGTTTCTCAGATTCTCCCTCAACCCCTCTTCATTGAAATTTTGGCAGCACCCCCCCCTGTTTCCTTTCTCTTCCCCCCCTCTCCTTGATTTCCCCCTTGTATTTATAAACACTAGAAGCATTCTTTGACAGACACCTCATCCTGCATGCAAGTTTCCCAATTAATCAAATTTTTAAATCACTACATTAATCCACCCAAGGTCATTGTAACTTCTTCAATTGATTTGGGAATGATAGCTAATTGTTGGGGGAGTAAGGATTCCACACCCTTACTTATGTGAACTCTTGATATTATTAGGCAAAATGGACCACACGTCCTTGTATCTGCGACATTTATACCCTTTTTTTAAATCATTTGTTAAAGACTCCACGTCTTTGTCCATACTCATCAAGACCTGATTGTGAACTCACACCCATATGTTGGCTAGTTATGAAGGCCTAAACCTATAGCCTACATAGACACAATCACTTGTACAACAAGTGATTAGTATGTTAGCTCAATCATACATTCCCTTCCATAGGTCATCAATTTTTTTAATAAATGCCTTGCTTCCCCTGCAAAGGTTTGTTAGAAGACTGAAAGGGGGGGGTAAATCAGTTGTTATTGTGCTTAAACAATTATGCCCATTTTAAACTCATTACATAACACTTAATGATGATCAAAATAATTCAGGGAAGTAAGCAATAGAGTATTCAACATCAATCACACACATGCAGTATATAGAGACAGATATTCTTAAGGAAACCCATAAAGGGAGAAAACCTCTTCTTCTTAATATGATAAGTAGTCTTTATATTCTATACATTATCATTCTTATGAGCACCCACTCTTTGTGAGGCTACCACCTCTGTTTTACAAGATGCAACTTGTTGAGAGCACCAACTCTTTGGTTTCTCTAGCACCCACTGGAAGGAAGCAACAACTCCCTGAATGTTCCGACACCAACTGGATGGAAGAACCAACTTCCAGTCACACAAGCACTAACCTATGTAATAGAGAACAATCGTTCTCCCTTGCACCACCCTAGTTTTTCTGGCTGCAACCATATGGAAGCTACAACTCCCTGTGTTTAAAAACCCACTTGAAACTCTGAGGACAACAGTCCTCCCTAGCACCTCCCTACCACCCTTAGATATAAATCTTTGTTACTGAAATTCATTACAATGATATAGTATTAAACAATGGCTTACCAGTCTCATCATCGTTCTGCTACACTGCTCTGTTATGCCTGCATCAGTGTCTTCCTTCTAGCATCTTCTTGTGCTTTCTGTTCTTCTACTTTGTCTCTGCTTGCGCACCTCAGCTTTTTCTTCCTCTCTCAAATCATGCTTCCTTGTTCTATTTCTTTATGTTCATCTTGTATTCTCCATTACATATAGTGCAACTTTTTTTCACAGAAACAACAACCTCTCTCTGTCATGGCATTATTCTTTTCTTCATTCTCTCATCCACCGTTACACTCCCATCTCCAACACTCAAGTCAACCATCTCAGAACACTCATTTCGAGAATCTTAGAACACTCACTTCGGGAAACTCAAAACGCTCAAGATCCATGATTCCAACGCTCAAGAATGAATGATTCAACTGCTTAGGAATGATGATTCAGTTAGTGTAACTGAATCCTAACTGATCAAGAAATCACAAGATGAAACAATAACCCTTCGATTAGATTCGGTTTGATTAGCGTCGTCAGATTATATCTTATTTAAATCTCTTATCTCACATGACCAATGGAAGATGACCAGACGTTGGGCTTAACGAGCGCTTATCAATTCAACGGGCATGATTCAATCTCCTGAAATGGATGACTATCATAACTTCGACATTTCACCCTTCAGAACTTTTGGGTTTGAAACCTTTCAAAACTTCTGAATCAGATTTCCCGATGAGATCGGACGGTTTATGTTTATTTCACGAAAACGGATCAATCATCAGATTTGATTCTTACAAGGCTTAATCTGACAACCAGGACTTAATCAACCACTAAGATGGATGGCCACCTTTTACTTCAAGTCTTCGGCTATTATACTTACGCTATCCTTCCACTGTATCTTGATTAATGGTTGAGAGTGCACCCGATATCATATCGACGGTCGAGATCCCCTTCGAGTCTCCGGACTTCGGAGATTTCAACTTATGCTATCCTTCCACTGCAGTAAATCGACGGATGAGAATACACTCAAAGTGATTTTTCAGATCGGACGACTTATGTCCTTGCTGATGTCGTCTGCTGACGTGGTCTGCCACATATGTCCTTTGTTGACATGGTCCGCCACATGTCCTTTGCCAACGTGGTTTGCCACATGTCCTTGCAGACGAGGTTTGTTGACGTACTCTGTTGATGTAGATCTCCCTTATCTAACGGTCATCATATGTTCTCTAGATCTGATGGTCCTTATTCATTTTGGATTTTCGGCTCTCCAGCCTTTAGGTTTTTCAAATATCAAACTGAAAAATATGAAGTGAGATTTTTCTGGAGCTTAGGCTCATCGCACCTTTAGATCCGAAGTGAATGATGTTCATTGATCATGTTCTTAGATTGATGGCTAGATCTATCTACGGTGCAACTTTTCTAGCTTATCTTGTCCTTCCACTTGAAAATGATCCGACGACTGACAAAAATTCGCATTTCGGGAATTTCAAATCTCAAACTTTCCGGAGTGTAACCTCCTCGCCTCTTTATATCTGAAGTGAATGATGTTCATCAATCATGTTCTTAGATCAATGGCTCGATCTATCTACGGTGCAACTTTTCTAGCTTATTCTGTCCTTCCACTTGAAATGATTTGACGACTGATGGGTATTCAGATAATCGAACTCTCATCCCTTTTACCTTATCATGTCCTTCCACTAAAATGTGATCCAATGGTCATGAAGATGTTAGAATATAGAATATGGTGTGCTCATTTTACCTTTGACGATACCTTCATCACCCAACCATATGTCGAAGCCTCCCTCCAAGCACCTTAACCTTGACTGAGAATTTCTCCGGAAGCAAACCCTAGGCTAGATAGCCAAACAAAGGGTAGTGCACCTCTCTCCAAGGATAGCGCAACACAAATAACTGATCAAATAGTCCCAAACCCTAGCCAAGAGATATTCAAGCCAATACTGAAAAACTTGTTGCTGCTGCAGCTGCACCTGCAACCCTCCTTCACATGTGCGCACCAAACTGCAACTGCAGTGTGCACCAACAAGGAAAATGCAATTCTGAGATGTCACAAATGAGAACTGGCACCCTGTATTTATAGTAGTTTTGCCAGTTTTGCTGGGGCTGACTTCTCCTTCTGGATAAGTGTTTGTTCAGTATATAATTTATGGTTGACTTCTTCTCTTGGAGGCTAATAACCTAATATAAATTATCTTCTTGAGCCGACAAGGCTTCTAGGGTTATTAGCCAACTCATTAGGGTTTCTCTTGCTTCCCGGAGTCTTCTATTCTCATCAGGTTCACACGTGGAGGTAAATACCTCCCACAACTACCATAATATTAACACTCCCTCCTAGCTAGAGAGGTATTTACAGGTAATGGACTTGAGCACAAAAACATACCATTTACCCGATAGCATCAATATAGTCATCTAGACTATTTCATGACTAGATCATGAGCATCACCATCACCATCAGCTGCATCAACCATACTTCATTTGAGTAATTAGATATGATGCTAGATAAGTCACTCTCGCCATAGAGTGATACAAGAGGAGTAAAATTTCTGAACTGTTTTCCGTCTGGAAAAATCTTTGTTCATCATCCATCTTGAATGATCATTATCTCCAATAAACTGTTGATAGTCTTCAAAGGAAATTAGAACAAGGATAGAGCACAACTATGTCTATTCATAGTAGCAAATAACTACAATCCAGTGGTTCACTACCACATCAAGTAATACACAAGTACTTGATCAGCAACGTATGGTTGCGAACAATGAAACATATTCACCACAGTAGTCCTCATCTACTGTCTTACAGTCTTCATAACAAACCTCTGATAGCATCCTGCATAGAAACAATGTTATGATATAAACTGATTGGTTTGAGCCAATCTTTCACTCATATCTTTGAGTTCTGAAAGAATATCTACCACAGTAGTCTTCATCTACTATCATATAATCTTCATAACAAACATCTGATAGCAATCTGCATAGAAACAATGTTATGATATAGATTGAATTATCTGGGCCAATCTTTCACTCACATATGTGAGCTCTGAAAGAATATCTACCTCACGAACAGTGGAACATATCCACCACAGTAGTATATCTCTACTACCTGGAGACAGGTAGTCTCCATAACAGTCATCTGATGCCATCCTGCATAGAAAAATATTGTTAAAGATAAACTGAATCCTCTGGGCCAATATTTCACTCACGTTTGTGAGATCTGAAAGAATATCTGCCCTCATCAACAATGGGCTATCTGCCCTATTCTTCACAAACAAGGAAGAAGGATTGTCTCTGATTTCTGAGCCTGGACCATTTCTCACCCTGGGTCATTCTTCCTACACTAATCAAAGTGCACCCTGGACAGAATGTATAAACCCTAAGAAATGTTTGGACCATTCCTCACCCTGGGCCATTCCTCCTACACTAATTAAAGTGCACCCTGGAGAGAATGTATAAACCCTAAGGAATGACTGTCCCTGATTGCTGAGCCTGGACTATACCCCACCCTGGGCCATTTCTCCGACACTAAACAAAGTGTAACCTGGAGAGAATGAGTCTGCCCTAAGGAATAACTGTCCAGACCATTCCCCACAACACAAAACAAAGTGTAACCTGGAGAGAATGAGTCTGCCCTAAGGAATGTATGTCCTGCATCAACCTCCAAAATGGACCATTCTTCAAAACTACTCACAACTGTGAACTTCGAAAGAATGATTGTCCGGCCAGGCGGACCATTCTACTTGACCACTACTCGGAGTGACTGCCAAGAATAATGATTGTCCTAGACCACTCCCCATGTTAACCACTATGGGAAGTCATTGTCTATGATACATCAACAATCAGTCTTCCTCCCATGTTAATTACAATGGGAAGTCATTGTCCGTCAAAAATCTCAATCCACTTTCCGAACAGGAAAGCATCTGTCAAATTTGGACTATTTTTCAATTACAAAGATAAATAATATTTTCAGTAGTCTCACCTAACTTGGAGAGTCATTTCTTCCTTTTCCAATAAGAAGGAAGTTGTTTCCACGAGATCCATCTTGAGTACACAAACTCGTTCATCTTGGATAGAAGCTTTACCAAAATGTCTGCTTATCTGCTTATCTGTGGAGATATGTGTTGGAGAAATCATTTTCTCCTTTCTGCATTTTATCATGGATAATGTAATGCTTGTACTTTAGTCTGGAACGCTTGTGAAGGCTTCATGTAGATCTGAACAATAGAGTATATCATAGTTGGAGAACTGGAACATATCCATGTGGCACTTCTTCTATCATCATGAGATTTGATCTATTGAGTAGTCATCTTGATGTTATAGGAAATCTTCACCACGCTTCTGCTGTGCACTGGAGGTTCTCCACCAAGTTGTCTTCTTCTTATCTGCATACATGAGTCTCTTTCTGGCATGCCTCAAAGTCTTGAGATTGCTCTTCATACGCTCTTTATTCAGTTTCTCTAGAGAATATTCTTTGCATTCATCTAATGTAGAACTCCAACTCATGGATGTTGCTAATGATATAATGAATCATGTAGTGATATGTCTGGTGTACTGAAACAAGTAATCATCATAGTCTTCTCCCTCCATCTAGTAGAATCTCTAGTTCTATATCTTGCAATGCTTTCATTCATAAGTCTTCCATACACTGTTCTTCATCATGACTTTTAGTTCTTCTGCTTGATTTCTTTTAGTGAGTTCATATCAGGTTGATAATCTTGTGATTCTTGATACAATGATTGGTTGTTCTGGTTTCTCTTTCTTTCTTGGAATCCTCATGTTCTTCTTCATGTTTTTCTTTAGCTCTTGGGTCCATGGAGTTTCTTATAGATTCCATGCCCTAGAGATTCCACTTCTTCCTTTCATCATAGGATCACGGATCTAGATGGACAACCAAAATTCTTTAAGGCTTATGAGAAAGTCTTCTTATGCGGCTGAACTGAACACGTGTTGTCTTTCATGACTGCTACCATGGATATATACATTCCATCATCTTCAATGGATCATAGGATTAGCTCCCTCCTAATCCTTTATTTATGTAAGAGTGCATATAATCGACTCCTCTGTCTTACAGAGTCCACGCTTCTATCTTAGTTGTCGTCATAAGTTTTTCTTCAATTCCTCTTGATGCCTGACTTCTAAATCTCTTCGTGATTGATTCGACTTATCTTGCAGTAGCTTCCACATGATTTGTATTTCATCCTTTCATGTTTATTATCTAATGATATTTATTCTTATCTTGTTGTTCTTCCATAGGTATAGTTCTTCTTGGAACACATTATCTTCCAAGAGGTAGATATACAAGATACGTACAAAGATGATGCAACAAGATATGTACAGGGACGATGCAAACAAGATATGTACATAAAATAAGAAGAATGTTGTTACCTTTTAGTAGAAGAAGTCTCTTCCATCCTGCTTAGTCTTCTTTGTCAGTTCCTTTTCTTTGGCAATCGATGCTTTGTGTTTCTCCTTCCGTTTCTTTATCTCGGGACACTGATTTCTGTAGTGACTGTACTTTTGACAGTTGAAGCATTGTATTTCTGAAATATCATTTCTTGTTTTGGTTTCCTTCTTGAATCGAACTTTCTTTTGTCCCTGAAGTTCTTGAATCTTGCTGTGAAGGCTTGATCATCGTACTTCTTTTGGGGTTTCTCTTTTGCATTGATCCTTGATTCTTCTTGAGCACAGCAAGTCCAAAGTTCTTCAAATGTCAGGTACTCCTTCCTTGTGTTCATGCTTGCGGCAAATGCATCCCATGTCTTGGGAAGACCATTGAGTATTATGTTCACCAATTCCTTTTCTGAAGTGATCTCTTCAATAGCTTGTAGTTGATCTCTTAACTGGGATATCCTTACAAAGTATGATGTTATGTTGTCATCGTCATTCATCTTCATGTCACGAAGCTCATTCTTCAGACTCATAACTTGTCCAATGTTTCTAACTGAGAAGATATTTGTTAGGGCATCGTACATCTTCTTTGATGAGTCAAGATGGGAGATGTAGGGTATCAACTGGTCCTTTATGGAATCCACTATGATACTCATGGTATTGATGTCAACATCTTTGAACTTCTCCATAGCTGCAACGTTCTGCGGTCCCTTCTCTTCTCCTTCTTCAAACTCTGGCTTCACGATCTTTCCTTTCACAATATCCAGTACTTTATTCTTAGCAAGGATGAGGTCAATCCTTGTCTTCCATTCTCTGAAGTTAGAGGCTCCATCTAAGTGTTCTCAGACTTCATAGAGTTCATCATGGCTGCTTGACTTGGTAAAACCCTAGATTTGACCAGAAATCCAAACTTCACGTCTTAGCCTTCTGAGAATTCCAGGAGATGCGTTGGGCTAGGGCGCACTGATATATCCAGAGATTAGGTCAAGATTAGGTCAATCTCGTCACTTAAGGTGCCTCGACAAGAGGTTTAGGGTTTCTGCAAATGCTTCTGCTAGTAACCCTAGCTGCAGTGCTTTTGAAAACTGCTCCTGCTAGTAACCCTAGCTGCAGTGATTTTGGAAACTGCTTCTGCTAGTAACCCTAGTGGTAGTTCCTCAACGAGCTCAATGTCTAGCGGCTATGTTTCCTTCCAGCGTTTTAGGCTGACTGAAGGGGTGTTGGCCCATAACCTGTTAGAATATAGAAGATGGTGTGCTCATTTTACCATTGACGATACCTTCGTCACCCAACCATAGGCCGAAGCATCCCTCCGAGCACCTTAACCTTGACTGAGAATTCCTCCGGAAGCAAACCCTAGGCTAGATAGCCAAACAAAGGGTAGTGCACCTCTCTCCAAGGATAGCGTAACACAAAAGACTGATCAGATAGTCCCAAACCCTAGCCAAGAGATATTCAAGCCAATATTGAAAAACTTGTTGTTGTTGCAGCTGCACCTGCAACTCTCCTCCACATGTGTGCACCAAACTGCAACTACAGTGCGCACCAACTGGGAAACTGCAATTCTAAGATGTCACAAATGAGAACTGGCACCCTGTATTTATAGTAGTTCTGCCAGTTTTGTTGGGGCTAACTTCTCCTTCTGGATAAGTGTTTGTTCAGTATATTATTATAATTTCTGGTCGACTTCTTCTCTTGGAGGCTAATAACCTAATATAAATTATCTTCTTGAGCCGACAAGGCTTCTAGGGTTATTAGCCAACTCATTAGGGTTTCTCTTGCGTCCCGAAGTCTTCTATTCTCGTCAGGTTCACATGTGGAGGTAAATACCTCCCGCAGCTACCATAATATTAACAGAAGACACTTGAAGTAGATCAACGATCAAGGATGATTGTGGAACCATAACCTGCGAGTGATTTAACTCGTCACCAAAACTCTGTAATTTGAAGTTGTGCGTCGTTGGTGAGTCAACCACAATCGTCGATCTTTGAGGCTATAAGATCTGACTGTCCGGAGTAATTGCGAGATTGGAAATAGCATGATCTTTAATTATCCTTTTGTTCTCCACAATCTATCCCTATCGTTGATCTGGTGATTGCGCATCCAACAGTCACAACTCAATCCGACTTAATCTGATCACTTGTTGGATCAACCACAGTCATCGATATTCAGGTCTAAAAGATATGACAATCTAGACAGATTGCAGGATTGGTACTAGCGAGTCGTTTAATTGTCCTTCCAATCTCCACAATCTATCCCTGTCGTTGATCTAGCAATTGTGCATCCGACGGTCACGACTTGATATGACTTAAACTGATCATTTTTTGGATCAACCATAGTCATCGATATTCGAGTCTATGAGATCTGATGATCGATACCAATTGCGGGATTAGAACCAGTGAGTTGTTTAATTCTCCTTTCGCTCCCCGCAATTCATCCCTGCCATTGATCTAGCTTGCAAATCCGATGGTCACGATCCTCCAACGATCCTTAAGCCCACAGTCACTCATATGACCGGCGTCCGTAAAATGAGACGATCAACATGGTCGATTTCTTGATCGGATGATCGTTGAGGCTTCTCACCCCGATCTTACGCTTTTCCTTCCGAGCTTTGATCTCTGTGTACTATTTTCTCCTCCTCCTGAGCTTATGCTTTTCCTGTTTTCCATCATCATTGTTGTTCTTGCCATCAATGACAAGCAAACTCTTCCTGTAAAATATGCCAACAATCTCCCCCTTTGGCATTGATGGCAACCCTGAAAGGCTGCACTATTCTGCTTAGACCTCCAACTGTAGCATCCAGACCAAACATTTTCTCCCCCTTTGACATCAATGTCAAAAAAAAAAATGCTCCCCCTGAGATGTTGCAGTACTTTTTGGAGGTATCAGATATGAAACCAACACATAATTCCTCTTACAGGATGGACTCTCTTAGGTGAGAGAAGGGATGACACCCAACTTCTGACGGAGATATTCAAATGGTGTCTTGGCTAGGGGTTTAGTAAAGATGTCTGCAATTTGTTCTATGGTTGGAATGTAATGAACCCGAACAATCTGACTGGTGACCTGCTCTCTCAGAAAATGGTATTTTATGGGGATGTGCTTGGTCTTGGAGTGGAATACAGGATTCTTTGACATGCTAATTGCACTAGTATTATCACAATGAATTGGGATCGGTGCAGTCTACTTTACCTCCAAGTCTACAAGTGTCTGAATCATCCACAGTACTTGGATACAACAAGTGGAAGATGTTATGTATTCAACTTCAGTAGTTGATAAGGAAATGGAACCTTTCTTCTTGCTCAACCATGCTACAAGAGAATCTCCTAAGAAGAATGCACCTCCACTCATGCTTTTCCTTTCATCCATGCAGTTAGCCCAATCAACATCTGAATAGATTGATAATTGAAAATGTTGATTCCTAGGATACCATAGGCCATAGTTCATTGTTTCTTTCAAATATCTGAATATTATTTTGACAGCTAGCAAATGAATCTATTTAGGTGCAGACTGATACCTTCCTACCATTCCAACAACATGCATTATGTCTGGACGAGATGTTGTGATGTACAATAGGTTGCCTATCATAGACCTATATGAACTTTGATCAACATTAGGTGAGTCATCGACCTTTATTAACTTGCATCCAGTGACCATAGGTGTGCTCACGGGTTTAGAATCTTCCATTTGAAACCTTTTCAATATTTCTCTTAGATATTTTTCCTAAGAAAGAAATATTTCTTCAAACCTCTAAGTAATTTACAGACCAAGAAAAAATGGCAGTTCCCCTATCATAGACATTTCAAATTCAGACTGCATGGCAGAAGCAAACCATTGTACCAATGAAGCATTATTACTTTCGAAGATGATTTCATCTACATAGACCAACATAATGAAAAAATCATTACCCTCTCTTTTGATATATAGATTGTTGTCAATTGTTCCTCTCTTGAACCCTTTGTCTTGAAGATACTTATCCAATCTGTGATACCAGGCATGAGGAGATTATTTCAAACCATATAAGGCTTTCTTCAGCTTGCAAATAAAGTCAGGATTATATGTAAGTGAAAATACTTCAAGTTGTTCCATATATACTTCTTCTTCTAGATCTCAATTAAGAAATGTTGACTTAACATCCATCCGATATACTTTAAAGTTCTTATGACATGCATAGGCAAGAAACATTATGATGGCTTCCAATCTTGCCACTGGTGCAAAGGTTTCATCAAAATCTTGTCCTTCAATCTGTGCATAACCCTTACAGACCAATCTTGCTTTGTTCCTGACAACTTATCCCTGCTCATTCAATTTATTCTTAAAGATCCATTTGGAACCTATCACATTTTTACCTTCAGGTCTAGGAACCATCTCCCAAGTAATTTTTTTCTCAATCTAGTCAAGTTCATCATTCATGGATTTAACCCAATGGTTGTCTTCACTGGTTGCATTAAAGTCTTTAGGTTCAAGCAAAGACAGAAGGGAAATCCGAGATTGTTTTGAGACATTATTCAACTGCTTTCTTGTTCGAACTCCTTGGTTTAGATGACCAAATATCTGATGTTCAGGATGATTCTTCCTAATATCTTTGGAGGGTATATTTGTCTTGATCTCCTAGTTTGAGTCCTGCAGAGTATTTGTATATAACTTGGAGTCTTCTCCTTCTGATTCTTAGACCTATTCATCTTCATCTTGAACTGTGTCCTCTGTAGCAGACTCAATATTGCTCACCTCTCTTACTGGGACTCCTTCATCAACCTTTAAATCAATGAAAGCAATTAATTTATGCAATCTTTTATTAAAGAATCTATATCCTTTACTATTGGTATCATATCCTAAGAAGATGCCTTCATCAGGCATGTCATCATACTTGCCAAGGTTTTCATTATTATTCTTTATGTAGCACTTACTCCCAAAGACTTTGAAGTGTTTGATTGAACCAAGTCTTACATACCACAGTTCATAAGGTGTCTTGTCACTGTGTGGTCTGAGGTGGGATTTGTTAAGAATATGGACTATTGTGTGTATTGCTTCTACCCAGTAGGTTTGACCAATGTTCTTCTCATTCATCATTGACCTGGTCATTTGCTGAACTATTTTGTTTTGCCTCTCAACTACTCCATTTTGCTATGGATCTTCTGGGATTGCGTATTCTCTCTTGATCCCATGTTTATCACATAATTCCTTGAAATCACTTGACAAAAATTCTCCTCCTTTGTCTAATCTTACTGCCTTTAGCCTGTTGCCTGTTTGATTCTCAATTAAACCCTTAAATATTTTAAATTTCTCAAATGCTTCAGCTTTTTCTTTGAGAAAAGCAACCCAAGTGAGTTTGGAGTAATCATCAATGATCAGCATGAAGTAGTTTTCCTTCCTCGTGCCTTCTTGTCTTGATGGTCCACATAAGTCCATACGAACTAATTGGAGTGGTTTCTCTGTAGAAGTAGAGCTCTTGGATTTAAACTAAGTCCTGGTTAGCTTTCCTACTTGGCAGGGTTTACACACAAAATCTTGTGGCTTTGATATTCTTGGAAGATCTTTTACTGCCTCAAGATTTTTGAGCTTAATTAAGTGGTCAAAGTTTAGATGTTCAGTTCTCCTATGCCATAACCAGCTTTCATCATGTTTGCTTAGATGACACTCTTCTCTATCTTCTTTCAACACATATACATTATTATTTATCCTTATGCCTTTAGACACCACTTGTCTCGAGTTTATAGACTTCATCTTACAATCTTTGGAAGTGAACACCACTTCACATCCTCTGTCACACAATTGACTTACATTGAGCAAATTATATTTCAGCCCATCTACAAGCAGAACATCTTGGGCTTTTCCTTTACCATTACTCAAATTCACCATCCCTTTATCTTTGATTTTACATGGTTCATCATTTCCAAAGGTCGCATTTAGTGTTTTACTTTTACTTATAGACAGAAACTTATCCTTGCCTCCACTCATGTGCTTGGAACATCCACTATCTATATACCAGGGGTATTTTTGTTTTTGAGCTGAAAGTATTCACCCACATTTTTCACTATCTTTCTTTTTCCATGTGCTAGCATTTATAACTAAGGGTTTTATCCTTGGATCTTCTTTGTAATCCTTCAGATGACAGTTTGCAGCTTTGTGGCTGAAGTTATGACAGTTATATCATTCAAGCTCATTGTTCAATAGGTCAAAGTGATTGGTGCAACTTTGTCTACTCATTGGTTGTTTGGTTCTATGTTGCAAAGATTGTTTATTTCTCGATCTCCTTAGTTGCATGTCTCTAAACTTAATTTGACAATTTGCAATATTATGACCAAAATTAGAGCAGTAAAAACAGTAGCCATGGAAGAAATTTTGGTACCTAGAGGATGGCCTTCTTCTTGGCATTTGTTGCTCCATATTCTAATATCTTTGTTCTTGATAAGGGATCATCTTGTCTTTAGTAGCTTTTGGTGGCAGAGTACTAGCATGGTCTGATTGTCTGCTGACTTGGAACTTGATCATCTTTACTGGCTCTTTGCTTTCTGGTTGTTTGTTTCTTGAACCACTTACATAACCTAAACCAATCTTCAACAAAGGCGATCTATGTTTGCTTAGAATGTTGTTTAGTTCTGTTGAGGCTTTAATGATTGGAAGATTTTGGAGATACCAAGCTTTAAACTTCTCCGTCTCTTTTATGGTTTTACTACCTCTTCTTCCAAGGCTTCACATCTTGCCTTCTTCTCTATTAACTATTGTTTTAGAATGTCCTTTATTTTCTTTGCCTCTTCTAATTCCACTTTTAGCAGGGAAAAGTCTTCATCATGTTTTTTACTGTCTTTCTTGAACTGTATCAACAATTTTTTTTGCTTTCTCTTATTAAGTCTGAGTCTGTCAATCTCTTCCAAAGCACTGATCATCTCTCCTTCCAAGTCAACCACAACTTCTTCATTATTAACATCACTTCATGTGCTTTTCATATCATAATCCTCTTTGGCCATAAGCATAAAGTCATTAACATTATATTCACAAGCATAATCACTGTCTGTGTCTCCTGAAGAGTAATCATTGTTTACACATAAACTTTTCTTCTTACCAAATCTCTTGAATTTCTACTTCTCTTCACCTTCAGAGTTCTGGTCTTTCTTCTTGTGTGGACACTTAGATGCAAAGTGACCTATCTTTCCACAGTTAAAACATTTGAAGAACAACTTGCCTTGGTACTTGCCTGATCCTTTCTTTAGTTTTCTCACAAATTTTTCTTCAATTTCATCAGGTTCAGAATCCTCATTCTCATCTGCTTTAAATGATGCTTCTCTAGAGGTGGGTTTATCTTTACCTATCCTCATTTCATATGCAGTCAACGTTCCTAGAAGTTGATCAAAAGGTGGAGTTTTTAGATCATTAAGTTCTTCTATAGCATATACCTTTGGGTTGAACCTATCTAGCAGAGATCTCAAAATTTTCTGAACTAAAGAGGCTTCCTCAATTTTTTCACCAAGTGCTTTCATTGCATTTACTAGTTCTTCAACTCTCATAAAGTATTTCCCAACAGTTTCATCCTCTTTCATATTTAGCTGTTCAAACTGTAGTCTATAGGTTTGAAGCTTGGCATCCTTTACCTTCTCATTACCTTCATAAATGCTAATGAGTTTGTCCCACATTTCTTTGGCAGATTCTAAGTGCATAAGTTTTACAAATTCTGCTTCTGTAAGCCCACTCAGAATAACATTCATAGCCTTAGTGTTGAAGCTGAATTCTAGCTTGTCATCCTTAGAAGATAGTACAACTGGCTTTACATAACCAATCTCTACCACATCCCAGACATCTGCACCTAAAGCCATTATGTAGGTTCTCATCCTAACTTTACAGAAGGCAAAGTTTGTTCCATTGAACATGGGGGCCTTATTGGTAGAATTTCCTTCATGGCTAGTCATGTTTAAGCTCTGGGATATATCCTTATATAAAAGGAACCTATTAAGAACCAAAGACTAGATAAAAAAACACCACAACAGATATACAAGAACAATATATAAAATCTCCTTTATTACTATCAAACCCTTGAGGTAGGGAAACACCATACAATGGATCCTATTATGGAATAGATCCTCTCCTGTTCACTTGCCTCTTCGAGGGGGAAACCTCCTAATGAGCTTCAACTCCAAATACAATATTTCTCTTCATGTCCCATTACATTGCTTGAACCCTTTTATATAGTGCTACCATCACCTAAGAACATTGTAGAGGAGGAATCTTCTAGAAGTAGAACCTTCTAAGAAGTCCTCTTACATTTATT
>CBVK0103551559.1:0-15930 GCA_900067695.1 Picea abies
GCTTGAAAAATTCCCCAACAACTTTCATGAGGATGATGGAAAATATCTTGCGGCATTTCACCAATTCTTTTGTGGCGGTGTATTTGGATGACACCCTCATCTTCACTAAAACCTGGGTGGACCACTTGTATCACATTCAACATGTTCTATACACTCTGAGACAACACAAGCTATATGAAAATTTGGAAAAATTCTCTTTTGACATGAATAGGGTCCAGTACCTAATCTGCATTGTTTATGAACATGAGGTGCATGTCAATCTAGCCGAGATCCAGGTCATCCGTGACTAGCCAGCCTCGACAACACTCATTGTGATTCAGAGCTTCTTAGTCCTTGCCAATTTCTATCATAGGATCATGTTGGGATTCTCCCAAATTGTATGGGCCCTTAGCCAAGTGACAAGGTGAGGTGGTAAGACAAATATTGTGTGTAGATAGTTGCAACAACAAGTGTTTGATGATTTGAAGTAGCGCTTGTTCTCAACCCCGGTGTTCTCATTACCCGACTTGCAACAACCTTTTGAGATTGAGATAGATTCTTTAGACTATATTGTGGGGACAGTTCTCACTCAATGAGACTCTATCAGATATTGTCTGTAAGTACCCCACTTTTGACAAAGAAATGTACTCCATTGTACAATCCTGCCACTAGTGGAGGAATTACATTCTCGGAAGGAAACAATCATCCACATTGATCATAAGCCTCTACAATTCATGCAAACACAAGACAAATTGTAGAATGACCACCATCAAAATTGTTGTTGGATGTATGGGATGACCCGAGTTCTACCTTAGTTCTCCAAAAAAACCATAGAAACCATCGGCCCCTCTAGTAAACCAGAAGGAAAAATTGTGCACAGAGTGCACAACGCAGTCTCAGCTGAGATGGCTTATGGGTGACTGCGGGACCCAAAATTCTGCAGTCATGGAAGGTATTATGCTCATGGGGATGTTAGGCATACTACTCTTCTACTTCAATATTCATTCTACCATACCATCTTCCAGATCTACAATTCATTTAACCTTTAATATTCATTTTGCATAATTATTCTAGTGTGCATTGTAAATTAACCTTAATAGAATTATTCATTTACTTATTCATTCATCATAAATAATATCAAAGCAACACATAAGAGAAACACACATAGAGATACCATATTTTACATAGAGACACCATATTTTACCATAGTTAATATTTATCTTAATCATTCTCATAAATGTACTTGATCATGTATTCATCAAACCAAAAGAAATGACAAACCATTCACATATAATCTATGTTTTGTTTTAAATGTTGTTTTCCCTTTAATTTCTGTCTTTTTTATTCAATTTTGAGGTGAGTGGTTTTTCAAATCAATTTGGGTGAAAATATATTAAACTACTCTAAGTGTCCAATAAATTCATCTTTAGAAATAAGAATCTATACTTCGAATAAGAATGTATACATTATTGTAATTTTGTTTAGTGTTCTCACTTAGTGTAAGTCTTCCATTTCCTATATTAGGGTCAACAAGGTTGGTACTACACATGATTTCATACTTTCTTTAATCAAAACTCTTAACAATAGATTTTCAACTTGTCAATTCATTTCTAGAATTTTGAGTGGATTCATTTTAGGGGGAAATCCAAGTACCAAATCTATCTCATGCATGATTTTCCTCTTTTGTGATAATTCTTTGTGTATATATTCCCTCACAATGTTAAGTAGCACATCCAACAACTACCTAATTTTCTCAATAATTCTTTCTTATGTAGGTTAATCTCCGCTTCAAACAAGACACATGAAATAATATATGAATCTTAGAGTGAGTTGGAAGAGCTAGTTTGTAAGCCACTTGTCCAATGCATTAAGTGATCATATACGACCCATAGAACTTTGTGATAGATTTTGGTGGATTTTATCTTTGAATGATGTTTGTTTATATGGATGTGATGTACCCGCAACAATTCCCATTAAATTTATCTCTTTTAGGAAAATTGAGTCAAACACACCTACAAAATCTCTACCTATTATTATATCAGAGACACGATGTTTTAACTGTCATAGGCTATGAAATCTCTCCTTTCCCTGATGATCATCACTAAACATGCTTGACATTTTCTAAATCATTTGATCTAACCTCGATATTGATTCAAGATGGTAGGTAAAGAGTGTGTATTGTTCTTTTCTAACATTATAGCCCACAAGTATTTAGGAACACTCCCCCTCACACTAGTATTAACAAGTCAAATAACCTTGTTGTGAAGTAACCAACACAAATCTACCAAGTCGATGCGAAACCCCAACCAACAAAGTGTGGTGAGAGATATTGTATGCGGGTTAATCATACTCTGAATCCATGCTTACTCTTACTCAAAGCAGATAATCATTCTTTTGTGGGAAAAACCTCATGGGAATCTCTTGACGAGTCATTTCTTGGTATTTGTGTTGTTCACCCACAATCCACAGAGCGCAATCTTGTGATAAAATCCCCAAGGATATTTCACGAAGGGAGTACTTGTACACCTATTGACACATTTGATTGCAATCTATGAGATGCATGGCTTTGCAGAATATTCCCAAGATAAATACACACAATCACATCTCCTATTGTTCTCTAATTTTCCATGCATGGCGCATCCCACATAACCTATGTTTATGTATTCATAGAAGTCCTCCAATATCACAACAATGTCCCTCTTTGCTCGTACACTAGTATTCATCCTTCCGCAGAACTTATGAAACAAATTTTGTGGGGATATCACATGTTTGATATTGGTAGTTCCATGTTTAACCCACATGCCACATTCAATGAAATCATGTGGAACTATATATGTGGGAGATCCCTGCTAGATGAGTCTATAATGAATTCAACCATTCATCCACAAGTCGTAGAATCTTTCATCCTGTATACCTTTGTCCCGAAAAGGTTGATAGTTCACGCTCTTTTCTAACCTATAATGTAATACAAAGAGTTAACGTGTTAACAATATTGATGGAAAACATGTTGGATGTAATAAAGGGATGTGATCATTCACATGATCAAACATTAACGTTCAAGGCATATGAAAACTGTGTGTATTAATGAAATATATCTCTTGTGTTACATTTAATATTTTTGAATAAAGAATTGTGTGTTTTATAAACTCTCAAGGATTTACGACATTGTCGACCCTGTAGGTCTATAGAATGAGGAGATGTTGAAGGTTTTAGGGAATAGGGGAAGGAAAGTTGAACCTATTAAGCTAGCTTGAACATACTGACCAAATTTGATTATGGTATCAAACACCAGTCACAACATCAGTATTCAATATTTTTATGCATAGGAGGGTATATATGTAATGTTCTACAACAGTTTTTTTTCCAAAAAATGATCTAGAGATAAAGGTCTACCAGAACATACAAAAGAGTGGTATTCATTCCCTCGTTTCCTAGTCTATTATTTTACCATACAATGAGGTGGCTAGATGGGCATATGAGAATATGAATGCACTAGCCCAAATCATCACCAACAGGAAAGGGACTCCCATAGATCCTTTGAATCTATAAAGATTTCATTGAATTTATCAAATTCCAAAGCCCTTGGTATTCCTACACAAGTCATTTTTGGAAGCCTTCACCAAGGAAAAGATAAAGCTATTGGAGATTCTCCAAGACTAGTGGGATGAAGAGACACCCTTCGTCACTAAAATCAGGAGGGTATATAATACCAAATACTTCATGGAACAATATCAGTTCCTGATGGACATGATTTGTAGACTGTATGGAGAGGATAATTGTATTCATTTCAAGATGGAATGGATGGCCATTGAATACTTAATAGGAGAAAAGGGGCTAATTTTCATCTGGGCATCAATTCTATTAGCCAACTTCAGCGTCAATGTTCAAGAGACATGCATAGGAACAACATCAGGTTTATGTATGTCTTCTTTTCTTATAGACATTGTTTTTGCATATGTCCTTATCCCTGATATGAATTGGAAACGGACCTTAAAATTATCCCCAATTCATGTATAATTTTCCAAGGTGTGGAAAATAAAATACTAGAAACATTTTTGTAAAAAAAATTATTGTTTCGTGGTACCACTGTATCATTTATCTTTTGGACATACCCTTTAGAGATTATCAAGAGAATGATAAGAAACCCTACAGGAAATTGAAAATTGGTATATGGAGAATAACTATACCTATATTTGTGTCTATGGTTGTAATGATCCTCCACATATGTTACCTAGATATGTCTCTGATAAGCTCTTAGCCCAGGAGATAGCATACCAAACAATCGAAGCAGGCATAAAAATGACTTTGCAGACAAGGGATAAAAGAAGTTGACCCAACTTCCTAATCAAAATAGGGAAATATACCTTGATAAATGTTCTCCATGCAAAGAAATAAGTTACATCTCTCAAGGAGATAATCTTATGTAAAGGGACATCAAAAGGACATGACCCCAAGAAAGCCATGCAAAATCATTATAAAAATTTGAAAGTGGTGCTCCCTTTTCAACATGAAGACAAAGAAGAGGAGGAAATTTTCCGTGAGGTGAAATCATATGAAGAAGTAATAGCCCATGTTGAGGCACACACCAGATCGACTCTTTTTTGGTTGAGAAATAAACAAAGAGGATCATGTTTTAAGAAAAACTATAGAAGTTGATAATTGACACTCGAGAAAGGATATATGCAGAGAAAAGAGATCATCAAGAGAAAGAGGAAGAATAAATAATGAAATTTTTTGATGCAGAAGAGAAAATAAAGAAAAAGAATGGGAAAATTCAACCAAGGAAGAAGCCCAAACAAATGTGGAAGATTCCAAAGCTTGAAAAGTTGTGAAGGTTGAAGCATCCCCACAAAGTTGTGGAAGAACAAAAGAAGCATTCATAAGAAAAAGGATCACAAAGCCAGGAAAGAACATAGGAAGCTATCTAAGGAAATATCTTGCAAATTTGTTTAAGAGTGAGAAATAATTGAAGAGGAAGCTCACAAAGTTGAATAAGAAAAGAGGAAGGAAGGAGAAGAGAGAAGTGGAAGCTCCACCCTAGGCTCTACCAAGATAGTCTCAATACTCACTTTTCCTATAAACCCAGGTACTCCTCTAAATGTAATATCGTTTGATTTTTCATATTCATCCTTGAAGTTACTGGAATTCGATGATGAAGTGATAAATGTGGGGAAATTTTATGACAACAATTCAAAGAAGGGAATTACAAGAATACCATCCAAACAACCAAGGACAGGTGAAACTTCTAAACAAGGAAAATCCAAAAAAACATAGAATGGGAAATAACCAAAGAAAACCCACAGAAAGAAGTAGTACAAACAGGGGAAACATTATATGCATTTGCAGGAGCCAATATTGTCACAGTAAATGAACTCAATTGCAAATTGGAAGATTATAAAGTAGAGTGGCAAGCTTAGAACAACAATTGCAACAACAAAAATAGGAAATGGATCATGAATTCCAGGTCAGGGATGGAAATAAATATGATCCAAGTGGATATGAATGTCCACCCACCTCTTCCAACTGGCTCACATACAACCTTAATCTTAGCAGTTATAGTTTTTATCTTGGTAGTTTGTTTCTAGCTTTTCAGGTCCTAAACTTCTGGGGCCATTTTGAGGCCCTAAAAAACGTTTTTTGGTCCTGCCACAGTCACACTATAGACAAAGCTAGAGTGTGATAGAATAATGTGTAGTCATCGGATATACCTTTCCAACGAGATATCATTCACCTAAAACGGAGATCGATACAACCCTAGGGAGAGTATGTACCAACTTACCCTATCGGGGCCCACATGACTTTTGGCGATTCATCTCCTAGGGTTAGATTTTTGGATGTCTATGGTTTTTTATTTACTTCTTGATGCTTAAAAGTCCTAAAGGCCTAATTTTAATGTGCTCATATTAATGCATGTAGCCGCCAAATCTCTTCTCATAGATTAACTACCACCATTCGAGCAAGATTGTTTTCATTATGCATTTTACAATTTCAACAAATTTCTTATTTGATAAAAGTTAGTTTCCACTGTATCTCTGTTCTTGTTCTCTATATATATGTGTTAATGTTATAGATCTATGTTTCATTTCGTTCCACTCATAAATCCAGATCAGTGGTATCAAAGTTGTCTTCTCTTCATTTGTTTCCTTGTGCATGTCCCCAACGAAGTCAGGGTATAAGTAGTTGGGACTCCAACCATTTGAGCCTTTGCAAGATGGGTCTCGTCAAACCCGACAGTCGCCCATGGGGGAAGAAAAGAGAGATGATAGGGCAAGAGATCCCTTTAAATTGTTTCTTTAGGAATCCCTCCCATGACAAAGGAAAGAGATGATTGATAAATTTGCGCAAATCCTTCGACGACTACCAACAGGCAATGCATCTACCTCAAGTGGAGGCTCCACCCCCTTCAAGGTACAGAGAAATTTTGATATATATATATATTTGAAGGTCAAATAGATGTAGATGTTGTAGACAAATGGTTTAACCTTCTAGAAGTTTATTTTTCTTTCCATAACTTTTTCTATAGAGAAAATATTACATTTGCGCTCCTCAAGGTTGTCCCCCATGTCAAAGATTGGTGGGATACTTTCTGTGACAAAAAGGAAATAAAGGGATCTACATTATTTGTATTTTCACCCACTTGGGGTTCCTTCAGGGATGTTATTAAGGAAATATACTACCCTTTTGGAAGTTATGACAACTTCTACACAAGATGGTCCACACTGCGGCAGGAAAGGGACCAAACAGTGCCATAGTTCACCAATGTCTTCCATACCTTGCACACCACGTTGAGTATCAAATAATCTAAGCAAAGTTTGGTTCTCAAGTACCATGACATTCTACATAGATACATACATATAGAAATGGAGTTTCTATACATTTTATCCTTGGGCGCGACCTTTGGATATTCTATCAAAATCGAGCAGAAGCTCAAATAAAAGATGTGGCAACTTGGGTCTACAAACCCCTCACAGCATAAGCAGGGAAAAATTAGCCCCAACCCATAAAACAAAGGGAAAAGCAAGGATGGAAAGCCACAGGACAACTATTCCAAAACAAAAACAAATAATGAAAATGGGAAGACAAAGAAAGAAACTAGGAAATGGTGTGATTTCCATAAGATCCCTTGGCATAACATTGTTGAATGTCGCTCAAAGAAGTCATTGGTGGTCAAGGTGAAAGGATATGAATCATATGCAGGCTCTGAATTTGAGTCAGAACCAGATAAATGAAGATGGATCGTGGATGCAGAACCTAGTGCCACCTTTTCTACCACCACTAAGGTCCATCTCAACAAACCTGATGAACCAAAGGAAGGTGAGCACCTCTTTCATTCACGGATGTGGGTGAAGAATACTTTGTTTCACTTCATCGTTGATAACAGTAGCCAGAAGAACCTCATCTCAACAAAGGTTATCAAGAAGTTGGATTTGTCGACATCACCACACTCATATCCATACGCCATCATATGGCTCTAACAATGGAGTGATCTCTGCATTAGCCAACAGTGTCTCCTAGCCTACGACATCAAGCCTTTCAAAGATGAGGTAATGTGATGTCGCCCCCCTTGAATTTTGTGATGTTCTTTTGGGAAAACATTATATATGGAAACATTGTTTTGTATATGAGTCTAGGCATCATAGTGTTATTATTGCTTTGGACAGGAAATTATACAGCATACCAAAGGTATTCCCATATACTGCCATTTCCTTGATCTTTGCCTAGTAATGCAGGAAGGTCATCTCACAGAATGGGAATTTTTTCTTCTTCGTGATTTAGGATCAAAGTGAGTGGATTTTTTAGCCATATCCATGTCCATCGCGACAGGTCTCTCCACATAGCAAAAGAACGTGGATAAGTTCATGGAAGAATACAGAGACAAATTCTCCTCCCCCACTAAGGTACCTTTGCATTGTCAGGTCAAGCACTCAATCGATCTGACCCCCGATGCACTACTACCCAATCGATTAGTCTATCATCTCTCTCTATCATAAAATGAGGAAATCAAGTGTCAGTGATCCATGTGGATATTAGTGGCCACCCACCTATTCCAACTGGCTCCTATTGACAGTTTTTAATTCAACATGTTCTTCTATAATTCTTTGTAATTGTGGTTTCTACACTTTCAGGGTTGTATTAATACCTACACAACTTCTAGGTGGATATTGGTGGCTTCCCAACTAATCCAACTGGCTTATTTTGGATGTTTTCATGTCAACACATATTTATGTACTTCCAGGGTCATTTTGCGGCCCTAAACAATTTTTTTTGTCTTTCCACAGTCAAACTATAGAACCAGTCAGATTTTGATGGTGTAATGTGTACTTCTAAAAAAAAACCTTTCCAATGACCTATCACGTTTCTAAAAGAGAGATCGCATGAAAAAGTTACGACCCCAAGAAGTTGAGGCACTAACTTAAACATCGGGGCCCACATGACCTTTTGTGTTTCACCTCCTAGGGTTAAGTTTTTGGATGTCTAGGGTTTTTGCATTCATGAGTACTGTTAAAAAGGCCTTTGGAGCCTCATTGTAATCATTCTTCTCATAAGGATGTGTGTAGCATCCACATCTCTTCTCAAAGATAGCTACCACCATTCGAGCAAGTTAATTCAGTTATGTAGTTGTAAAATTTCATCCTATTTCATTTATTCAATAGAATATATTGTTCACTAGATATCTATGTTGTTCTCCATATCTCTTTTTTTATTGTATTCATTTTGTTAATCAATTCGTTCCACTCCTAAATATGGATTAGTGGTATCAGAGCGGTCTTCTCTTCATTTAATTTTCTTTGTCCATGTCCCCAACAAGATATTCGTATAATAAGTTGGGACTCAAACCAATCTATCCTTTGCAAGATCTGTCATGCCAATCCCAACAAAAACCCATGGGGGGAAAAAAGAAATACGATGGAGCAGAAGATCCTTTTAAAATGTTGCTTGAGGAATCCCTTGTGCGACAAAGGGACAAAATTATGGACAACTTTGTACAGATCCTTCGATGGCTTCCCACAGAAGAAGCATATTCATCAAGCACCCATGCAACCCCCTTTAAGGTATAAGTAAATTTTGATATTCCATTATTTGAGGGACTGATAGATGCAGATGTTGTAGATAAATGGTTGAATCTTCTTGAAGGGTATTTTTTGGTCCATAATTTTTTTTATAGGGAAAAGATTACTTTGACACTCCTCAAGGCCATCCCCCATGTTAAGGACTGGTGGGATACTTACTCTGAGAAAAGGATCATAGAGGAATATGTAATATTTGCAGTCACTCTTACATGGGATTCCTTTAGGGATGCCATTAAAGAACAATACTACCTTGTTGGAAGCTACGAAGACCAATACACCATATGGACCACCTTGAGTCAGGAAAGGGAGCAGAAAATACCCCATTTCACCAATATTTTCCATACCATGCACAAAAAATTGGGTATCAAATAATCTGAGTGACATATGGTACTCAAATACTGTGGCTATTTTCATAGGTACATTAAAAAAAAAATGGAGTTTTTAGACATCACCTCATTGGGTATGACTTATAGATATGTTGTCAAGATCAAGAAAAAAATTAAGTAGAAGAGACGAGATTTTGGATCTGCAAACTCCTCATATCTGAAGCGGGGAAACGATAGCCTCAAACCACAAAACAAGGGACAAAGAAAATATTTCCAGTCTCAGGACAACCAATCCAAGCCACAACATGAGAAGGGTAATGAGAATATGAATAAGGACATGGGAAAATGGTGTGAATACCGTAAAACCCCTTGGCACAACACTGAAGAATGTCACTCCAAGAAATCACTCATGGTCGAGCTAAAGGCTTCCGAGTCATAGGGAGATTCTAACTCCAAATGAAATCTAGAAGGAGGGAAGTGGATTATCAATGCTAAACCTAGTGCTACTTTCTCTACCACCAAAGTGAATCCAAGCAAACTAGACGAACCAGAGGAAGGGGAATGCCTCTTTCTCTCATAGATGTGGTTAAAGGTGGCTCCTCTTCATTTCATTGTCGATAGATGTAGTTAGAAGAACCTGATCAAAATAGATGTCATCAAGTGGTTGGACCTGTCGATGACACCACACCCACATCCCTACACCATCGATTGGATTCACAAAGGAAGAGATCTTTGTGTCAGCCAACAATGTTGTCTTCCCTACATCATCAATCCTTTCAAATATGAGGTATTGTTTGATATTTATCCCCTTGAAGTTTGGGAAGTTCTTTTAGGAAAACCATATTTGTGGAAGCATCATGTTCTGTATGAGTCTAGACCCTGTAGTGTATCATTACTTTGGGTAGACAATTGTACAGGATACCAAAGGAAGCACCTCCTACCTCTATTTCTTTAATCTCTACTAAGAAATCCAGTAAGGTCATTTCACAGAATGAGAAGTTCATATTCTTTGTGATTCATGCTCACAATAAGGAGAAGGTGCCCACCATATCCATGGCCTCTACACACAACCTCTCTTTGCAACATAATAAAGTGGATGAGATCATGGAAGAGTACATAGACATATTCTACTCACCCACCGGGTTATCGACACACTTCTAGTTCAAGCATCCAATTGATCTAAAGCATGGTGTAGCTCTGCCTAATGGACCAACCTATCATCGCTCATTGATGGAAAATGATGAAATAAAGTTTCAAATCGAAGAGCTTCTTCAAAAGGGGAAATTCATACCCAAATCCTCCCTTTGCAGATGCTCGATTGTACTAGTGGAGAAGAAGGACCCAACCTGATGACTCTGGATTGATTATAGAGAATTAAACAAAATCACAGTCAAGAACCGATACCCAATTCCCATAATTGATGACCTTCTTGACCAACTCAAGGGGTAAAAGTTATTCAACAAGATTGAACTAAATTATAGCTACAAGTAGGTTTCCATCGAACCACCTAATGTATGGAAGACAACTTTCAAATCTAAAGAAGGTATCTTCAAATGGATGGTCATGTCCTTTGGCTTAACAAATGCACCAGCCAATTTAATGAGGTTGATGGATGATGTATTAGGACCCTTCACCAAATATTTTTTGGTGGTATATTTGGATGACATCCTCATCTTTAGAGGAACTTTGGAGGAGCACATGTTGCATATTCAACAAGTTTTGAGCACTCTGTGGTAGCACAAGCTATATGCCAACCTGGAAAAATTATCATTTGGCATGAATAGGGTCCAATACTTAGGATACATTATTGATGCATATGGTGTACGTGTTGATCCAGCTAAGATCCAAGTCATCCATGATTGGCCAACCCTGACCAGACTAACCGAGCTTCAAATCTTCTTAGGACTAGATAACTTCTACCGATGCTTCATGTTGGGATTCTCCCATATTGTATGGGTCCTCATCTAAGTGACCGAGGGAAGTGGCAGGGAAAATTTTGCATGGGGGAAGGAAAAATAATGAGAATTTGATGATCTGAAACATTACTTGTGCTCAGCTCCATCACTCTCCTTTCTCGATCTACAACAACCTTTCAAGATTGATACTGATGCATCTGAATATGATGTAGGAGCAGTTCTCACTTAGCATGGTCATTCGGTGGAATACAATAGTGAGACACTCTCAAATACTATCTGGAAATACCCCACCTACGACAAGGAAATGTATTCCATTGTACAAGTATATCATCAATGGAAACATTACATTATGGGAAAGGAGACAATCAGCCACACTAATCACAAGCCTCTATGGTTCATATAGACATAGGGGAAGTTGAAGAATGATCACCATCAAAAGTGGTCCACCTATCTGCTGCAGTTCCATATCAACATAAAGTATAAGACAAGGAGAACAAATCATGTCGTTGAATGCCTCGGTTGATCTCCCATGGATTCACTCACCACTGTGCTCCATTCCTATGTACATGAGGCATCTGAGTGTCCCCAACTTTATCAGCAAGATCCAGAATTTGCCACCACATATAAACTCTTGGGTATAGGTGCGAATGTCACCGATTTTTGCATTCAAGACATAATGCTATGCCATATGGGACATCTCTATGTTCCAACAAGAGAGGATGCAAAGATTATTTGGGAATCCCACTACAGCTAGATGGCATGACATTTTGGCATGGAGAAAATTGTGGTCATTATATAAAAACACATTATTGGCAAAAAATTCGACAGGACGTCAGCAATTATATCATATATTTCATTTCCTATGCCATTTCTAAGCCAACCATCAATAATAAATAATTATGCACCCCTCTTCCTACTCCCAAGAATCCTTGGGAATCCATGTCGATGGATAAAATGTCTAGCCTTGCATCCACCAACTAAGGAAATGATTGTGTATTTTTGGCAGTTGATCAGTTTTCAAAGATGGCCATCCTCACAGCTTGCAAGAATCACATCAAATTGATATATACCACCAAGCTCTTCTTCGAACGAGTGTGGTTCCATTTTGGGATACCAAAGACCATCATCTCTGACTGGGACAATAGTTTCCTCAACACATTTTGGTCGAGTCTCTGGTCATTGTTGGACACCAAGATCACTAAATTTACTACTTTCCACTCCCAAACTGATGACCAAACAAAGGTCATCAATCAGATGATTGTGAACATTTTTCATATGTACAACTCTAAGAATCCATGTACATGGGATGAGAGTCTCCCCTATGTTCAACAAAGTTACAATAGGGCTCTCCATAACTCCATCGTCCATAGCCCATTTTAGATGGGGCTAGGATTCCAACCCTTGGGTCCCATTGATGTTGTACTACCTATTTCAACCACACAGATAGACCCTTCCCATGTTCAATATGAGACCGCCAAAGCCACCAGATTCATTGAGAGGATTCAACACATCCACCAATAGTTCCATGAGATTTTGTAGAAAGCCAATGCTAAGTACCAACAACGCAATGATCAACACAAGGTACCATACCAGTTTCAGGTGGGAGAAAAGGTCTGGTTACATTTTCAGAAAGAGTGTCTTATAGGGCCCCATCGAAATCTCCACCCACTTCACTATGGGCCTTACACTATCACCAAGTATGTGGGTAGCAATGCTTTTGAGCTCAACACTCCACCCTTCTCACCAAGTATGTGGGTAGCAATGCTTTTGAGCTCAACACTCCACCCTTCTTTGGATTGCATTGAATGTTCAATGTGGACATCCTTCAACCATATTTTACACCATTATTGGACACCTCAGAGATTGCATAACAACTGACACTAACATAGATCAACCGTGACTGCATGGAATAGGAATCCACTAATCAGATAGTGGACACATAGGTCAAGGGAACTCACTAGTAGAGGATCCAAATTTAGCTTGTTGTCAAGGTAGGGAAACTCCTACACCAAGGAAAGTGGCTCACTTGGGGCCAAATTCAGTATAAGTTTCCTCACATTATGGGGGAAATAAATGAAATGGAGACAATTGTATCCTAAGGTAGGAGGACTGATCCAGATGGATATTGGTGGCCACCCACCTATTCCAACTAGATCCTCTTTACAACTTTTAGTTCAACACGTTCTTCTGTACTTATTTGTAATTGTGGGTTCTATACTTAAGGGCATGTATGAATCTCTACACATATTCTAGGTAGAGACTAGTGTCTCCCACCTAATCTAACTGGATTATTTTGGATTTTTTCATGTCAGCACATATTTCTATACTTCTAGGGCCATTTTGGGGCCCTAAACAAATGTTTTTTGGCTTACCATGCTCAAAATGTAGACAGAGTAAGAGTTTGACAACTTAATGTATAGCTATTAAAAATTCCCTTCCAACGAGCTATCACATACCTAAAACAGAGGTTCTATGCAAAGGTTATGACCTTGGGAATTTGAGGTACCAACTTACCCATCGGGGCCCACATGAATTTTGGCATTTAACCTTACAAGGTTATTTTTTTGGATGTTTAGGGTTTTGAAATTCATGAGTAATGTTAAAAAGGCCTCCAGAGCCTCATTTTAATCATTTTTCTTAGACAAATGCATGTAGAAGCCACATATCTTCTAAGAGATAGCTATCACCATTCAAGCAAGTTGTTTTAGTTATGCAGTTTTATAGTTTCAACCTTTTTCATTTATTCAATAGAAGATATTGTTCACTGGATATATGTGCTATTCTCCATATCTCTGTGTTTATTTTATTTAGTCTGTTAATCAATTCATTCCGCTCCTAAATCTGGATCAATGTTCTAGTATCACCTCCATACTTTATAATAAATACACATGCACTAAAAAAATCACATTGGTGTCATTGAATATTAAGCATCAATGCACCTAATTGTCGCCAAGTGCACCATGATAGGGTAAATAAAAAAAAAATTACCAAACAAATTTTCATTTTTTCAGTGCATCCCAATATGCTTCCAAACTTTCAAGAAAGCATCGATTCTCACCTTTCTTCCCAAGATTCTATGTTTTTGGTTCTCTACACCAACTAGCATAGCTCCATTGGTGGATTCCACACATTTCCAAATTTTGGAAATTACCCTTAATTTTCATTTCCTCTCAATAGTGAAACAATGCCTCCTTAGGATGGAAGAGACCAAGTAATTATTTATTACCTTCCTATTTTCATTTCCTCTAATAAAAATTACAATTTAGCTTGAAATTTGGATTTTTTTCAATTTTGTGCGGTGCACTTGAACACTTCATCTCACTCTAAATCATTGCATGTTGTGTAAAATTCACATTTAGCACCACCACTTGTGCATATCATATATGTGTATCCACCAATTTTTTTCAAGAAGAGCATCACGATAAATTGTAAAAAAAAAGTGTTTTGTACTTCAGAACACCCTGGAATCAATGCACAATGGACCTCTACCTACACAGATACATTTCAATTCATTAACCACAACTCTAGCTCAATGATATATAAAATTTATCATAGCAATGAACCCATTTTAACCAACCACATTGGGGTGTACATGAAACACAAAGCGTTGGTGCATCAATGCTGAAATGCACCACCATAATTTATAATAAAAATAAGTGCACCAAATAAATCACACTGGTGCCATTGAGCATTATGCCTGGTGTGCCTTACTGTCTTTAGGCGCACCATGGTAGGGTAAATAAAAAAGCATTACCAAGTTGATTTTCATTGTTACAATTCATCTCGTCCTTACAAACTCTCAAGAAAGCACCAATCATCACCTTTCTTCCTAATATTCCATATTTTTGATGCTCTACGCTGAGTTGGATAGCTCCATTGGTGGATTCTACACATTTTCAAATTTTGGAAATTACCACAAATTTTCATTTACTCTCAATAGTTCAAACATGCCTCCTTGGGACATAAGGGACTGGGTAAATTATTTATTATCTTCTTATTTGCATTTTCATCCAATAAAAAATAGAATTTGGCTTGAAATTTGACATCTTTTTCAAATTTTTTTCAATTTTGTATGGTGTGCTTGAACACTTCGGCTCACCCCAAAGTAATGATTACTATGTAAAATTAACAGTGAGCACATTTATGGTGCGTAACATATATATGTATGCACTAGTTTCATTCAAGCAAGAGAACCTCCATAACCTATTAAGAAACAAAGAAGTGTGTCCTTTAGAACGCCTAGAAATTGACACACAATGGGCTTCGACCAACACCGATACATTTCACTTCATTAAATGCACTACTATCTCAACTATATATAAAATTTAACGTATAAATGCATCGAGTTTAACCAAACACACCAACGTGGACTCAAAACATAATGATCCGGTGTGTCAATGTTCAAACACATTTTTTGCACCCAATTCGTCACTTGGTGAGCAAATCGAGGGTGCTTACATGCCCAGTTGGGCTCTGCTAGGCATGAGAGCTGTAGAGTAAAAGGTTAGAAAGAAAACAACAAAGTTATAAACAAGAATTAAACTAAAACAAATTAAAACTAAGAGCATAGGAAAAAATGAAAAATAAATACAAATGGACCAATATCACCAATGTATAAGCTAATCTATTGATGAAATC